>MBFL02000012.1:0-227433 GCA_001696595.2 Aspergillus hancockii | reverse complement strand
CCGTCCAGTCAAGCACCCCCGTTCACTCGAGCACCCCCGTCCAGTCAAGCACCCCAGTCCACTCGAGCACTCCCGTTCAATCGAGTACTCCAGCCACATCTCGAACACCATCAGCATCTGGAACAGCCATTCATTCGAGCTCTCCTATTATCTCACAGACCCCTTCAGCATCTAGTACACCGGTCAGGTCGAGCTCGGCGATTGCTTCGGGAACACCTTCTCCCTCGGACAAGGTGACAAAGACGGTTTCGCCGACCCCTTCAGTAACCCCAACCAATTCTGGGGCATCAACTGCTTCTGGAGATCTCACATCATCCGGCATTTTGACTCCTTCCAGCTCACCGGTTAGCTCCGTAGAGCCGAACCCAACAAGCTCAGCCATAGCATCCGAAAGTGGCTCAACCACTGAGCCTGGTGTCTCGACATCCCCCACTGCATCTGCCACTTCTAGTGTATCAACTTCGGATCCTTCGAGCACCACAACCACCACCACCATCATTTCCCACTTACCAAGTCAATCAAGCACTGTCCAGTCGCATACCTCCCATAGTGCTACTGACTCGTCTGCCCCGACAGCCAACCCGACCCCATCGACTAGTACAGAGACGGGCAACGGAGGCGGTGCAACCACGATTACTTCTGGAGTAGCATCTCCGTCCGTCACAGCTACAAATTCGACCTCAGAGCCTATCACTGTCACCACTGTCATCGTTACCTCTTACGTCGACATCTGCCCGACAGGATTCACGACGATCACTAGGACTTATACTACCACATACTGCCCCGGAACAGTCTCTGCAACCGCCACAGCAACCAACCCACACTCTGGACCAGGATCTCAGACCGCTATCCCTAGTCCCCCGGAGGGTTGGACCACGACAGTAACTGTCTGCACGCACTGCGCAGCTACACCCACCACAGTGACCCTTACTCGGCCTGTAACTACCACAGCTACCGAGCTTTTCACTGTACCAGTGCCCCAGACTACCACTGCGCCACCCACCGAGGGCTGGACTACCACGGTCACTGTCTGCACAGAATGCGGCCCAAAGCCAACTACTTTGACAGTTACTATTCCTGTGACTAGGGTTGGCTCCAGCCCTGTTAGTCCTACCAGCGATGTTTCTGCTGGACACAGCGGTAGCCCATCCGGGCATGAGGGCTCTAACCCTGCCAACTCTACCGGCATTGTTCCTGTTGGCAACACCGGTAACTCACCAGGAAATGAGGCTTCCACTAATCCTGCAATCACTCATACCACCACGAGCCACAATGGCAGCTTCACCCACAGCTCTTCCGCAATCCTAGGAACGGGTAGTGTGCGCCCTTCATCATCAACATTAGCTGTCAGGCCCTCGGCCAGCGGATCGGTCAGCGGATCTCGAGTTCCAGTGGCTCCTAGCGAGACACAGGACAACGTGTCACCCATATTCACAGGCGCAGCCTCCCAGACTGTCAATCTAAGCCACAGAGTTTCTATCCTAGTTGCTCTTGCCCTGCCTGCATTCATTTTGATGTAAAGTCTTTCATTTCTATGATTATGGTCACGCCTAATTCTATAATGATGTTGTACTGTGGATCTCATTTTACCATGACAAGCATGGTTGATGTATTCCACTGACTTGATGTTCACTTCTACTAGCCCCTCTTTTCGAATCTAATTTTATTCATTTCTGGCATACGCCGCATGCATTTAGTAGATAACTTAATAATTTTGGTTTTCTCACAAGATTCAGTGTCTATAAGCATGCAGACTAATATTGAGCCTGTGGTAACTCTCTACATACTTCCGGTCATTCTGTTTCTCTATTTAAACGTCTTGTGATCGGTTGGGCTGGAAGGTATGAGACATAACTAGGGTTTCGATGTGCTGGTTACACTCACACCCTAGACAAGCTTCCGGCCAAGACGGGACGATCCGACCAGAACCAAGACTGTATATATTACATACAAAGGCGGTGGACGAGGTGGAGAAAGCAATTGTTTTAGTATGGAGCCCAAGACAATAATAGGTTGATCCTAATGGAAGTAATATTACGGTGTTTTCTGAGATTCTATGAGGGGATTATATCTACATGAATACTGATTCACTCAAGACCCTGAAACCGGAGATGCCCGGGAAATAACGCAGATCGTTCGAGTATATCTAGAGTAGTACATACCACATCGACTGATCATAATGTGTAATGAATGGGAGCTAAAGATCCTTTCCTCAAGCTTCCCAAGCTGACATTCTTATCTCTGTAATGTCATCTATCCCAGGTATGTATACAACAGTATGGTGGTATTCATACCATACAAGTGGACGCAGGCAGCCATCGGGGCTAAACTAAACGGCCCAATCTAAAGAACATAAACTAAGAGAACTAATTCACCAGCTCCAATGGGCAGTTTCGAGTCCCTTTTTTACCATTAATAGCCCCTCCTATGTTTCGGCTATTTCTAGAACATATTTCAAGGATCTCCTTACTGCTCCTTCTCCTCCCCTTGAACCCTTCTTCCTCATCCCGATCTCACCTACCTACCACTTCACCCGAATCTACACAACAAAATGGATTTCGTCAGCAAACTTGCCGAAAAGTTCCTCGACAAGGGCAGCAGCGGCAGCGGCGGCCAAGAAAGCTACGGCGGTAACCAAGGAGGATACGGTAGTCAGCCCCAAGGATACGGTGGACAACCCCAAGGCTACGGAGGCTATCCCCCACAGCAACAGCAACAACAACCCAGCTACAACTCCGGACCCCAAGTATCTCCCCCGTGGGTTGCCCGGTGGGATGACCAGTCACAACGGTGGTTCTTCGTAAACGAGCAGACCGGCGAGAGAACCTGGAATCACCCCGGACAGGGCAGTGGCTATGGACAACCGCAGCATCAGCCGTCGTATGGTGGCAGTGCGCCATACGGTGGAGAGCAGTCATATGGCCACCAGCAGCAGCAGCCGTCCTATGGATATGGTGGCGAGTCGCGCCAGGGAGAGTACTATCAGCAAGAGCAGCAGCAGAAGCCTAAGAAGGATCACACTATGGCGTATGTTGCAGGTGCGGCGGCTGTGGGTGTTGCGGGTGGAGCGCTAGGGATGTATGCGGGAGAGAAGATCCGTATGTTTCCCAGTCAATTTTTTCTTACCGCCTTTTTTTCTTTCTTTTTCTTTTTTTTTTAACCCGCTTATATTGCTGTTCGCTTGATTTGCAACCCGGGGTGGGCTGGCTGCTGCTGACATTAACTAGACGATAACTGGGAAGAGAACAAGGAGGAGATCAAGCAGGATGTGGAGGATTTCCCTGAGAATGCTGCCCATTGGACCGGCGAAAAGGTATGTATACTTTTGCTTTGCTTTCTATTTCGCAAAGTTCGCAAAGATTCTGGTTCGGGTATCACTAATACATGCGTCCAGGTCGGTGAAGCAGAGGCTGGTTGGGATCGCGCCGAGGATCGCGTCGAGCAAGGCTGGGATAACACTGTGGAAAAAGTCGAGGACTTCCCTGAGAACGCCGCAGAGTGGACTGGTGAAAAGGTTGGTTCTGTGGAACGCTGGGGTGACGGTATGCACGATGCTTATGAACGGGGAGAAGACGAGGGCAGAGGCGATGATTGGTAAATCTAATGTCTCTCATCGTGGTTTATTGCTGTTTTGGTCTGGGGAGAGATTTTCAATTGTACTATCCTATTCTAGACTGGGTATTGAACTGTTTCAGGCAAATTGGATAACTTCATTTTGGCGCCGGCATTCACGAAACATAAGTATATAATCAACACGGCATTGACTCTTAATTTGCCGCGTATCTCTTTATTGTTGTAGATATCGAGTATGGTTCGTAGTACAAGTGTACCTGGAGAGGTTCTCTTTTGACTACTCCCTTCCCCCGCATGTGGCCCCCGGACCTCGGTTGCGGAGTGAAGATCAAACTAACCACAACATCTCTATTCAAAAACGCAATGCTGTTCATTCCACGGCCAAGTTCTCTTCTGAAAAGAAGCCCACTCTGTCAACTTCAGACCTAAGGGCTGACCACGTAATAATTCTACTGTTTCCCTTAAAGCTGCCTTCGGAATGTCCGCATCAACACCCCTCGCAGGGATCCGCGTGGTCGAGCTTGCGGGCCTAGCTCCCGGTTTGTGCTGACCGCAATTATATCTGCCGGGATCTGTCGGCATCCCTATGTAGATTACGTGTGTTTGCTGATCGAAACTTTACAGGTCCATTTGCTGGACTATTACTTGCAGATTACGGCGCATCGGTGCTGCGCATCGATCGGCCAAATGCAGTGAGTACCGATCAGCTAACTCGTCACAAAGCCTCTATCACTCTTGACCTCCGAAACGCCGCATCGCATTGTGTCCTCCTTTCCCTCCTCGCCAAAGCCGATGTCCTCATCGACCCTTACCGCCCCGGCGTTCTAGAACGCCTGGGTCTTTCCCCATCGGATGTCCTCTTGAAACACAACCCTCGCTTGATCGTAGCGCGCATGACGGGATTCCGAAGAGACGGTAAATACAAGGACATGGCGGGTCACGACATTAACTACATTGCGGTCTCGGGTGTCCTCTCCATGCTTGGCCGCGCTGGCGAGCCACCCTATGCACCCGGGAATATCATCGGCGACTTTGCGGGCGGTGGTGCGATGTGTTTTACGGGAATTTTGCTTGCGCTGATGTCGCGCACGCGCACAGGACGTGGTCAAGTCGTGGAAGCAAACATGGTGGACGGGTCTGCATACCTGGCGGCGATGCCGCGGCTGAGCCGACAGACGCCGCTGTGGAGTGGACCCCGGGGGCAGAACACGTTGGATGGCGGGAGTCCGTTTTATGACACGTATGAGACCAAGGATAGGGGGAGATATTTTGCCGTTGGAGCGCTGGAGCCCCAGTTCTACGCTGCACTCCTCAAGGGGCTCGGGTTCGGTCCCGATGAGCTCCCCTCGCGGGACGATAGGGAGAATTGGCCTTCTCTCCGCGCAGCGTTTGCAAAGCGGTTCAGCGAGAAGACACGGGCGGAGTGGGAGAGGATTTTTGACGGGACAGATGCTTGCGCAACACCTGTATTAGAGCAGGATGAACTCGAGCAGAGTGGCTATGAGCAGCGACCAGCTGTTCATCTCGTCGATACGCCAGCACTGCCCATCGCGGCCGATGATGGGGGCTGGACGGGAGGTGGCCTGACACCGGGAACGGGTGGACAGGAGACGTTGAAAGCCTGGTTAGGATGGGAGAAGAGCCGAGAATATGATGTCAGATCGGATGAGGCACTGCTAAAGACTGCAGAAGGAAAGGCGAAGCTGTGAGGAAACGTTGAGAATTCGAGGTTGATCAAGGAGTATGGTTTGATGTGTCCGCGGTTCGGAATGAACTCAGGCTGCCATAGGGCTGAGATCCCCGCGCACTGAGATCCTCGCTTGGGTAAATGGCCACCAGTCCGACTTACCGTTTTGATCAGTGGTGCTGTCATTGACTTTTAAGTTATTATTCTTATTTGTTTCCGAGACAGAGAAAAGATAGTGCCATGCTACTAATAGTAGTAAGTGGGACAATGGAAATACACCAAAAATGGTAAAACTCCCTGTGATGTCAAAGAGCGAAAAGAGTAAAAGAACAAAAAGGTAAAACAAGCAGAAAGCAGACAAAGTTATCCATGGTTGAACCTCCGACACCATATCGGAGAGGTAAAGCAGTAAAAGTACGCGAAAAAAACACTGCCAAGGTACTTCTGTACCAGAGGTATTCTGTACTGACTCTACTGAGACACTTTCAGTGCATGGCGAGCTGAAAGACCCATGCGACCGGACTGAAGGCCCCCGCTAGTTGGAGGAGAAAAGAGAAACGTTACAGCGGCAATGTAACACATGCCTGATTCGCGGGGAATGATTCGATACGCTCTATCGCTGTGTCGTGGTCACGTCATTATTGGTTATTGCTGTCCGGAATTGTGCAGCCGTATCCAGAGATCATTCAGAATAGGTTGCCACTAAAAGTCTCCGCTCTTCATTATTAGAGGTCAGAAGGGGAGGAAGGTGACAATGACAATAACAATAATACATTACTACGGTACCACCGTATATCCGTCCTTAGATAAGAGGAGGGGAGGAGGGATTTGGAAGAAACTTTCTCCCAAATAGGTGGCTCCAGCTGACAGGTACATACCTGCGTACCACTGATACCTGGAAATATTTCCCATTTCTCATTACGAATCTCCTTAGTGTGAATTGTTGAAAATACTTCCAACAATTGTCTCCCTTTAGCATTTTTCCCGAGTCTTCCGAATGTTTCAACGGTGGAGAGTTTCAACGTCATTATATTGGTGGTGCTTTGGGTCCTTATGGGTTTTTGCGACGGTTCCTAGCGGTTAACTAAGAGTACTAGTCCGTACTGGGTACCTGTACCATCCGGAGTCTCTCTCCCCTTAATTCCTTGTACCATGTACCGGGTAGATACTTAGCGTATTTTCAGACGGGGTATTGTTTTGTCAGGGGGTTACCAATACAGTCCACCACGTGCGGGTACTGTGGCGCAGCTGAACCTATCTCCTGATGATCTCTGGTTTTAAGGCCCGCGATATGGTCATTGCTATGGAGCTTTCAAGGTTAAGGACGGTTCTTCAACACGAACAAGCCACGATGACTGGGTCGGATCCATTGGGGTGTCTTAGGTTCCTTTCTCTTTTGCCGTTCCAATTTCTCTTCTGTATCACTGAGTTCTCCAAACAAAGGTGTGGTTGAGCAGTGGCTGTGCGAGACAGTCCAAGTTTTTACCCCCAGGTGTATTCATTGTCTGTATTGTACTCCGTATGCATTTTCGTATTCGGTACCGCCGCCCACTCGGAACCGTCACAACTTGGTTTTCCACTTAGAGTTCTCTCCTCTTCTTTTCCTCTCTTCGTCGCAAGAGCCGAAGCGACTGATTCCAAGTTCCTGAACGCTGGCTCCAAGTTCCTTTCTTCACCTCTTCCGTCGGATCTTGATAAACAGACCGTCCATCCCTCCCCAACAGGCAACTCGGGATTAGATTTCCTTGGTGTACAATTGTTGTCGTCGGCTTTGTCTCGAAACCCCTCCGCTGCCGCCATACAGCAAATGTCCCCTGCAGGTGTGACTTGGTAAAATTGGGTACCCACCAAAGCGCCAGGCAGATCGTTTCTTATAGCACCGCTATTGTCGCTACTACTGAAGAGAAAGCCCTCCTGGGTTTTCAAACAAGCTTCTTTCTCTTACCAATCGCAGTCATCATTGCATTCAGCTGGCACGACTTTTCTCGCCCGCCGGTTCCCGGTGCATGTACCGTACGACAACGGAATCGCTGGCCGTCCATTGATCCATTAGTCGTTCCCCCAGGGCGGCTCGGCTTACCTTACTTATCCCCTCAATCAACACTGGATCGTGAGGACGACGCTTCCCGATCCCCTCAGAACTTTACCCCCGGGTACTTTGTCTGGTCTTTGCCGTCATCTTGGACGGCGTAAATAGCCTGCCTTTCTCGCAAGACCCCCTCTGCCGTTTAAATACATGGCTGGTGTGCAACTGCAACAACCCACTATGACCGACTACCGTTTGCCGCTTCATCAACCACCACCCTCTCGAAAGCCGGTCCCTGGCATGCATACGGGTTACCCATTCCAACCCTACGATGGGCATCACAAGCAACAACTTTCTCCTCACCCATCGACCGCCTCCCTCGCCCACAACCGGAGTCGGATGTCCTCGGCCAATGCATCGCCTTATCCGGGACAGCACCAGCCCTACTCTGGCACTCCCTCGCCGCATCATACAATGACCGGCACTCCCAATTACCCTCCTTCGAGGCGATTGTCGAGTGCGACGACCTCCACAAGCTCGACGGGCAACGCCCCGGGTTATTCGGCGTCCGCAGATATTCGCCGAAGCACATCATCCCGTTCCGCCAATTCTCAGCTGGGCTATGTTGCTCTAATGCGGAGGCAGAAGGCAACTGTGTGGTGTGACCGAGCACAACCGGAGGACCCGCGCCTCCGAGCTCAGAAGATGGCCGATAAGAAGAGAGCGTACCTTGAGGTCCATGGTGCAGGCGCTAGTGGCCGGGCTGGTACTCTTGGGAGCGGTAAAATCAAACACTCGAAAGGAGGGACCGATTTCTCGCCCTCGAACCTTGTGTCAGCCACTGTTCCTGTACGACTCAGTGCGAATGAAGTGGGGGACGCGGATGAGGATTCACACAGCGACTATGGATTCCCTCACCGTCGCACTGGCAGTGGTCGCAGCTCTTTGGGTAGCAACCATCGTTATCCCAGTGGTTACCAGAGGACACCCCAAGGCACTATGGGAAGTGGCAGCACTCCTCCGAACGAGAAGACGGATTTGCCAGATGTGAAGGAACATTCGCCGGCTGAGAGCCACGAGGAACAGAGAATAAAGGATGACGCTGCTACTACCTACAGCTTTGAAGCCGAAAACGAGGACAGTTTCGGCGTCGTAGGGGCAATGGCTGCCCCTAGTGCAGCTACCGCTGCAGCTGAAAAAGCGAGGAGAGCAGATGAATTAAGGCGGCGAGGTAGTGTGGACGACCGGACGAGCTCAATGACCAATGTCCGGCTTTTTGTTGCGAACCCAGATCTCAGTGATTAGTGGTACCTACATCTACATATATGGCATTTATCTATTGGATCTATATCCACGAAAAAAATACCCAGTCGGCCGTAGTCCGACCACCAGTCCAACTTCATGCAGCTCATGCCATTTTTTTTTTTTCACTTCTACCTATGTTTTTACTCTGCCCCCTGTTTCTACTTCTTTTTGTCGGGCTCACCTTACTGAAGAGTGCTCGAGTCCGGTCTGGATCCCGGGCTGTTGGAGCATAGCCGACCTCTGTTTTGTGCTACGTGCAGGCAGCTTGATGCATTGCACTTGTTCTGTTTTATTCCCCTCACTGCATGTTTCGGCGCCTATGCTTCTGAAGCATTGGGTTGCGCGCTACTGGTATTGCATCCGTTGCACCTTGGGCGTTTTTATGGATTTATGAGCAGCTAGTAATAATAATATCGTCTGTACATACTCTGCAACCTTTGTTCTGTGATCTGTGATGTATATCGATTCCAAGTTTGCGTGTAGAATTGCAAGATACAGTATACCTTCGTCATTAGACAATCCAAGCCAGTCTACCTATATTTACGTCTAACAACCAACCAAGCCCTAATGGTTGTATACGTGAATATAAGGTAGGTAGGTACCTGTTACCTAGGTACTATAGTAGGAGGTAGCAGAAGCTTCTGAGAACCAGAAGTTACCGAGCCAATCACCTGGGCCGTGTCCCTGCCTATCTTATACCACCTGGGGTTACTTTTCACTTTCACTTCAACGGAACAGTCCAAGATCTAGGCAGATATCATTGTCGCCTCTGACATTGTTAACCACAATTTAGCCTCATCTTAAATTTTTCAGAAAACGTCAAACTCAACTGAACAATCCTCACGGCCCTGAAGCCAAAAGAAAAGCATACCCTTGTGATGATGGCTATCATCCACCTTACATAATCCCCCACACGTGCCTCCGACGCGAAGTACTCACGCCCGAGAATCCAATTAACGCGTTCCGGCAACTTGTCCAGCATCAACCTGAACTCTCCTCCTATGAGAGTGAGACATGCCACTCATACCCCCCAGTCAATACTTATTCTTCCCGTAATTCTTTTTTCCATTTCATTTACCACTGATATCGTTTCTTTTTCAATCTAGACTGGTGATTGTTTGAATCCCTTTTCTTTTTCTTTTTCTTGCTTATTCCTGGGGAATGAATAAACCGGCCCGAATTGATTGAAACAAAACTGTTGACTTGTGGAAGGCTTTCATGCTTCCCTTGATTTACTCCTTCCTTACCATTGACTTATTCACTTCAACTTGATCATTTCGTGACCGATACGTAACCCAAAAGTGAACGATAAATAAGAGATGGAGGTATCAATGGACACAAGTTCCACCCTTTCTCCCCTCCCACAGTCACAATCAAAAACACAACCGCAGCCACCACAATCAACAACGACATCCTACGCCCCTTCTCCAACCGTTTCCCGAAAACGCTCCATTCAAGAGACCGATGCACGACCGATATCAACAACAACCCACACCGACATTAAAAAGTCCCCGACATACAGCGACAATGAGAACCAGGAGAATGCCGATCCCTCGATACAATATGCTACACGTGTACCTCCGGGGACGATGGAGATGAGCCACGTATTGATTAGAAGTGGAGAACTGCCGAACCCCGATGACGAGTCACATGGCCAGAATACGAGGCTGGGTACGCTTTGGGGATCAGTTGGGAATACAATTCCAAGTCCAGGGGTTGATTCATTGACTCTACAGTCTCCGGGTACTCCGGCTGCTAAGAAAAGGAAGCTGTCCCCTGCGAGTAAAGAGGCTAAGCAGCAGGAGAAGGAGGTTAGGCAGCAAGAGAAAGAGACTAAGCAGCAGGAAAAGGAGGCAAAGGAGCGCCAGAAGCTAGAAGACAAGGCTAAGAAAGAAGAAGAGAAGGCTAAGAAGGACGAAGAGAAACGTATCAAAGAAGAGGAGAAGAAGAAGCGCGAGGTTGAGCGGGAGGAAGAGCGTAAGCGGAAAGAAGAGAAAAGGAAGGCGAAGGAAGAGGAGAAGGCTGCGAAAGAAGAAGAAAGACGGAAAAAGGAGGCAGCCAAAGAGGAGGAGAGGCGGAAAAAGGAGGAGGAGAGATTGAAAAAAGAGAAGGTAATCATCGCGAATTGACAGCTCATTGCTTTTGTCTGGTTGGTCTAACGTTCACTCGCAGGCGCAACCAAAACTGAACGCCTTCTTCTCGAAGCCAAAGACTCCTGCACAGTCCTTAGTTTCAACCATTACTGGATCGCCTAAGAAGCCTGTGAGCGATGGCGCCGCAACCGAACCTTCCCATGAGGCTGGCTCTGTGTCGGATTACCAGCGAGCATTCCCTGAATTTTTCCTGCAGTCCCATACGATAATTGCCCCGCCGCATAGGTTTCAACGCGATACAGAGTCTCTCCGATTAATGAGGGAGAAGATCGATGCGTTCCTGAGGTCACCCAATAGCTCGGGAGAAGCTCCTGTGTTCCGGCCTTCGGAAGTTTTTAATATGATGCCATACACACGACGGCGGGGAAAACTCCCTGCATCTGTCCGGGAAATCCTTCTACAGATGCAGATCTTGAGCGAGCAAGCAGGGACATCCGAGGCAGTACAACAACAGCAAAACCTCCTGAAAAAGATCAAAATGAAATCTTTCAGATTCGGTGAAGATGTACGGCCTCCATATCAGGGAACGTACTCTAGGCACCTGTCCGAGTCCTCTGCCAATAAGATGATGCGAAACCCTTACTACCGCGGCTTGCCTAACACAAACTACGACTACGACTCTGAGGCTGAATGGGAGGAGCCAGAAGAAGGCGAAGAGCTCGACTCGGAGGAGGAGGATGATATGAGCGAAGACGGCGATGATGACATGGACGGCTTCTTGGACGATGATGACGATCAGTTGGTCGACGGGAAAAGGCGGCTTATCGTCGGCGATCTAGAACCCGTCTGCACGGGTATTCGATGGCACGGCCAAGGTGTGGATCCAGAACTCAAGATGTATAAGATGGAGACCATATCAGATTCAGTGTCTTTGCCTATTGACCCATTCTCAACGGGGTATTGGCAAAAGCCAAAGACATCGGAGCCAGCTCAGACAAATAGTGCGGGACGGTCGAAGCTACACTCCTTCCTAGATCATCCATTTTCAGGAAGTGCGCCAACTCAAGACAGCAGCGTATTACCAGCGCTGGGATCCGGTAAATCTAAGCGGACTTTTCCTCCCGAGCAGCTGGCGGAGTTCAAGCAAGCTGTGGATGGGAGCGATC
The DNA here is from genome assembly GCA_001696595.2 of Aspergillus hancockii. NCBI lineage: Eukaryota > Fungi > Ascomycota > Eurotiomycetes > Eurotiales > Aspergillaceae > Aspergillus > Aspergillus hancockii. Next base: position 215,583 of record MBFL02000012.1, on the reverse strand, counting down.
TGTCTAAGTTGGGGCTGATTGAAATCTTGAAGAAACGGTAAGTGAGACATGGTTCCTCGGGTCTCATCTGACGCTAATGACAACCCCAGGTTCCCAAAAGTTTCCAAGGATGTCCTGAAAGATACACTGAACAGCGTGGCCACCCGAGTGGGACACAAGGAGGCTGAGAAGAAATGGGTCTGCAAGCCCTGATGGGATTGGAGGAGACATGATAACAAGCGTTCGATATTCCAGTGAGACACAACGCATGCTGCGGATGGCTGGAGTCCTGGCGTCCATTCAACCTTGGGTCGTGCAGAGAGTCGACTACCCTCGAAGGAGATTATTGGTTGTGAATGATTCTGATCTTCATGTGCTCTTTGAAATGCATGAACAACCACATTCCTCCGAGATTGATGTGTAATGACGGCGATTGCTTTGAGGGCCAGCCGGGTATGCTGGACGTTTGATATTGTATATTGGTAAACTATACGGTGCTGGGTTATATCTCCACGGGCTTATTCTATTCTATACTTCAAATCAATGATACCTATATCTACATTTAGGTCGATACCACGGGATGATTCGCAAAGCATAAGACCCTGGACCATGACAGAGAGAGAGGGAAACGGACAGGGAAATAAAATTAAAGAGAGAAGAGAAAAAGAAAGAGCTCTAGAAATAGACTGACTGCACGCATAGTTCCTCAGCCATAGCTGCAGTGTTGATGGCACAAGTGGATGCAGTTCTAGACAAGGGCATGCTTGAGTAAGTATGAGTTGTCAACATGTACATACTCCAAGCACTCTCTCATTAAATCATTTGTTCTCCCTTCTTTAGAAAGTAGCTGGACTACTCGAGTTAAAACAGGACTGGTTGTCTCAGGTTGTCTCATCAAGTCAGCTTTGGTCAGTCAGGAAATGCAGGCGAAGCAATTCAGCTGAGGAAGTCACTAGGGCTAACCTGTTTTCGGGGCTAGTCGGGGCGAGTTGTTCAGTGGCGGTTGAACACGTGCCAGTGGGGTCTATAATAGAAGTACTCAAGTACCTGGTAACTAGGCTGGTAATAGACTAGGTATTATTAATACGAAGCTATGTTGTGTAGTTTATTTGTTGATGATTTTTTTTTGGTTTTCTTCTGTCATTGTGGAGTAGCGTCAGCAGTACTAAATAAAGGAGAGATGACATTATCTTCCTACAAGTTTGAAACGTTTGGAGGAATAAATATCTCGAGTTAGTGTTCAATAACTAATGATCCTTCCAGGACCTGTCCGTCTCGGTAAACTACCAGTAACTCTTCCCCCCTCGCCTATCTAATGACTGCGGGAGAATAAAGATGCAGTTTCATGCATCCCAACCCCCAGAAACAAGAAATGGACAGGATTGCCCTCCTAAACCCAAAGCCAGCAGTAAGGGGTGGTTGGGCAACGAATCATGGGGCACGGAGGGGGGCAACCGGAGCCATCATGCATGCATGCAGTGCCAGCGCATCACTTTGTCAACTAGTGGACTACCTAAGTTGTGTTAGTCTTTAGTAGTATACAGCTGGTACGACGGGTACTCCGTTGGTACCGATGCTTCCAGCCCAGTCACCGAGTAGCTTTTAATGTACTTTGTTTGTACCTTCAATGTTTTTGGTGGTGGTAGTACTACATTCTGAAGTGTACAAGTCTATCATTCGACTCGGGCGCTTTCGTGTCATCTTTTGCGATCTTCGTTTTATTTTATTTTAAAAAAAAAAAGTTTTTTCCTTTTTTTTTTTTACCTCTCTGTCTCTTTCTTCTTTCCTCTACTTTCCCGTCATGCATCTGTTGGAATGATTGAGAGGAAATCCTTCTACACGGGACGGAGCAAGTGGGGTGTTTCTTTGCTATATTAATGGTTCCGCAGAATGGGCAGCAGGATGTATTTGTTCCAATATTCGAAACAAAATATTAAATGAAAGAAATGAAAGTCTTATATAATAGGGCTGTTTGCGATATTAATGTGCTAGAAGATCGATTTAATCCAGGTATCATTTTTTTGAGTGTCCTTATACTTAGGGACTTTGGCAGCGAAAGGAAGGCAGCTTCCCCTACTCAATATGTATTTATATTTTTTTACTGACCGTATGCAAGAAGTTAGTAGTAAGTTTGTATGTAAGTCAGTTGGTCGGAAATAGAAGTCACACCAACATGAACGCCGCCTCACCACCACTTACCACCACCTGCAGTTGTCCCTCCACTGCATCCGTCCGATTTGAGTCACCGCCAGCCTGGCACTTGGCCGTCAGGAACAAATAGGAAAACGTTGTCAATTGTTCGCTTGCTTATTCTCCGTCTAAACTTGACCTCTTGGTTTTATTTTCCCCCTACTTTAGTGGCATACATACATGCTGCCAACATACAGCATCCAGCCTGAACCATAGAAACTCTCCTTCTGTTTACCCTTTTTTTTTTTCCTCTTTCCCCCTCCCTCCACATCCATCCAACCATTATAGATCTAGTGACTCCAAACATACATCCAGCCATACCGACAGATAGCCATACAGATTGCCCGGATTCCTTCGATTTGCTGGCATTCGAAATCACCCACTAAGGTGTCCTTCCTTCTCTTTGCACTTACGTCTGTCGGTCTTCTTTCTTTCAGACTTCTGCCCTTGTTTTCCCTCTTATTAGTCTGCATGTCATACCTCCGTCGCCAGTTCAGCCAGTTGTCTCTTATCGTCTGGACGAGCCCGTCAGATTGGAGTTTGTCCTGCTCTTATTAAGCTCCCTTTATTAGTAAACTAATTATTTATTGTGATTATTATTATTCTCCTACCATTTTTATTTTTATTTCTACTTGTTTGGTTGTTTTATTTGGGTTTACCCTTGATTGATTTTCTATACTTATTGATCCTACTTGCATCTCTCGACCATTTTCTTCCCCTCCTCCCTCCATCCTTCAACCACTCCTTTATTATATCCCACAGTCTCCCTTTCCGCGTTCACCTTGTCTTCTTCTTCCTGTACCCCGCCTCCCATTGCTCTATACCGTCCCTCTTTATCAATCCTGGAGTCGTCGACCGTGTCGCATTATCCCCAACAGGATTCTGTTCCCAATGAGGACCGCTATCCTTCCTCTTCTTTCCCTCTAAGGACTAAACAATGCGATAGAGAGGTGTTTCCTGGCGCCAGGGGCATCTTGCGACCTCACACGTCCTCTTGGCTATCTGGCCGGGAGACTGCCCATGGCAACATCATGTTCGATGCCCAATCTGATGGTCTCTCGTCGACCCTAGCTTATGTGACCAGTACGTTCAAATTTATTATTTATTTGGGGCCTGTTCGCATGACCGTCAGCCCCCCTTTTCGAAATTTATTCTTTTCCTAGCATTATATTTCCCATGCGATCGTGATCCATTCAATTGCCCGTCTTTTGAATGAGAACTATACCGTTTGCTTCGCTAACACCTTTACCTTCTCTCTCAACGCTAGATTTAATGCCTTCCATCCATTCTGTTCCATTATGTGACAGTATCTCTCAGCCACCTGCTGCGATTGCCAGCATGTCCCCAACCCGGTTCTCACGCGAACCTACAGGTCGTATCACAGGTGAGTCTGGAGACTCGGACCGCTCGCATTCGCGTTTCATTGCGACATCCGTCAACTCCGATGATGGTTGTCCCTCGGAAAGTCCGCCCCGCACCATGCTATCCGTTCCCACGGAGGATGGCCCTAGGGTGGTTTCTTTTGAGAATTTGGCCAAGTGTTATCGCCAGAACCAGCAAAAACAAGCCCGCCGAAAAAGTTTGGAACAACGCCTACATGCCACCAAAGTGTCCATCGGCGTCTCTGCGCGCCTGGTTCGCGTGGGCGCCGCCGTCCAGCGCGGCTTGGTTGATCGATTGAGGAACGACGACAAGGGCAATTTCATTTCTCTCTACCACACCTTAATTGATCTTCAGGAATCCTGTGATTCTGCCTTTCGGCGCCACTTCCACCGGCAGGACCCGTTGGAAGATTGGCCATCATCTCCGGAGTCTGCAGTGGACCGTACCGCGGACTTCTTCATCCAATTGAGTCCCCAATCCAGGACTGACCTCATTGAAATCCTGCAATTGGTTCGAACCGACCCCCAGTTTTTGTTTGAGCGGTTGTGCAGTTTGACTCCCGCCCAGTTGGGCTCTTTGGTATCATCTTCGGCTCCTTCGTGGGATGCCGGCGATCTCACATTCTCTCCAACTCCCCGATCCCGAAACTATCCTTCATTCTCTAAGCGCAATGTTACTACTTCCATCCCGGTCAAGGACCATATCGTCGCCTTTGAGAGAACGGACGCTGTATCCACCTTGTTATTTAATGCCTTCGCGGCTCCTTTGGACTCGGATGCTCCGGAAGCCAAATTGCGTCTGGATGTGTGGTCTTCTGTTTGCGCAAAGCTCATTGCGGATGGCAGCAGTAGATTCCATCCTCTCCTAGGCCATATCTTGGCCGCCTGGTCCATGGGCAGTGAATGGAAAGCGAAGCCCAAATTTGAACTCTACCTCATGGATATCCTTCAAACCGGTGCATTCCTCTTGGAACATGTAGATACCCCGCCCGGACTGAGTTTTGACGCTGAGCCTCCAGACCCATTGAGAACGGATGTAGCCGAGGAATTTTTTGCCTCTGCGGTAGACTCTTTGTTTCGGCTTCTGGATGATCCAGACGGAGGACTTCCCTCTGCGGCGATGGAATTGAGCAGTGCTATATTACAAAAATTGGATCGTCAGGACTGCCGTGATCGTTTCCTGGAATTCCTGTTTGTCCAGTGGTATTTTCCCAAATTCCTTCATGGTGCGCTAACCTTCCCCGAGGTATGTTTCTCACTTGGACTATCTATTTGAGTCATTTACGCATCTAACCTCTTCTATAGGCTCACGGACTCTTACTGGATTTCCATATTAGGAAAGACGCGCGGGAGAAGCTCCTCGGACAAGTTGGACTCCTGGCTTATTCTCAAGTTTATGCCGTCCTACGCTCAATGTGAGTTGTCCTTATTGTTTTCCAAATTAACGTGAACAAGCAATCTTGCTAACCAAATTCCATGTCTGATAGGACTCACTTTTCCATGGCTCGTCCCACGGTCAGACAGCATGTTGAGAACATGCTTGTACGGTTCCAGAATGAGGCTCAGGAGAGACACGCCCATGTTCGACGCCCAACTTACGTCGCGTCTGCGGCTAGACGCGAGTCACCTGCTGTCTTTTTAATGCTTTCGGCCACTGACGTTCTCACTCTACTGAATGCTCTTTTCCCTAAGGCATACTCTCCTGCGTGTACCTCTCCAACTCCGTCTTCGGGAATCTCAGGATCTTTCAGGTCTCTCAGGTCTCTACAGTCTCTTTCGGAAAGGCAGGGAACTCCGATAGCTGAACCGGGCTTTTTCAAACCTGTTGTGGATAACCATTCAAGGCGGCCTTCCATCAGGGGTCTCTTCTCAACTGATATGGATTTCTTGTCACTCCCAGAGAACACCCTAGCTCGCAACGCCGATCGCATTCGCTTTGAACTGTCCGATGTGGGCGAGCCCTATGGTCGGTCTAATTTGGAGCCTCCGTCCGCAGAAGAATGGACCATTTTCTCGGTTGCCCAAAATGGAAGAGGCCTGCTGTGGAGTCTTTTCTCGGACGGCCAATCAAGCTACCCAGAGAATGCGTCTGATGAGGTCCAGTCTACCACCTTGGGTCTAGAAGATAACTTCGAAGCTCTCCAGACGGCTATTGTGAAACTGATACAAGAGAACCCGGCTGATGACCACATCGATATTGGCTTCCGGGCTCACAATGCTCTGCAAACAGACGGCCTATCCCTCAAACAGAGGTTTGATCGAGCTATGGCTTATTGCCATCATAGCTCCGATTTCATTAGTGCTCATTATTGGTGGAACGCCAGCCGACAACTTTCCCGAAGTGCTGCCAACTCTTCAACCCGGCTTGCAGATGACTCCTGGATTCTTGAACCGATGCATACTTCGAGTGTCCGCTCCCTTCAGGCCTCATGTTCCGTAATTGAACGCTGCGAAGGTGATTTCGTCGCCCTTGATCGCCATATGCAGCGACTACAACGAACGGTAAAGGACATGATGGCCACCGTTGCAAAGCTTCGAAACAAAATGTGGTACATGACCGACGTAAAGAACTCTAAAAGGTACGAGGAAGCCAAGCATGTCGCGCTGGCATTGAAGACTATGATCTACTCCGCGCGTCTTTACAAACAGACAAACAATGAGAGTCGATCCCGTGGCAATGGAAGATCGTTTGGGGGGTCTTTACTTCAAAAGCCTGAGCTACAGGTCATGGATATTATGAAGGCCCCTAGGAACTATGGTAGCCCGAATAAGCTGTCAGACGAACAGGTGGACTTGCTTCGCAAATGGTTATCCCACAACAACATCGAAAATTTTTGCAAAGGTGAGGAACGCATCCACCGGTTTTGTTACGAAGTCAAGTCAAGCATCAATCGACTTGTTGGGGAGACCATGGCGGAAACACCTGTTTTGTGGGCCAGCGAACTTTTCCATAAAGAGCGAGTTAAGTACGAAGGTTCTAGTAACCGGGGGTTCCTTGGTCTTTCTTCCAGCTTACGGCCCTTGAGCATCGCCAGTGAAGACTCCAACAGTTCGTTGCATTCATATGCGAATAGCGTCCGTCCGTCCGAAACACTCTCAAGATACTCCCAAGATCTCCCTCCACTGAATACGAAAACTTCCTTCCAGAGTCTAATCTCCGACAAATGGAGGGTACCTCGTGAGCCCTCCATCGCGGATACTTCTTCTGTCGTGGGTTCTCCGGGAAGAGCTGCGTCGACTTGCACTGGTGATTCTTGCAGCACCTTCTGGTCTGCACCGCATCAGCCTACCCAATATACCCCGAGCGCGTCCAGCCTATATTCTCGACCCCCTTCACTCTTGAGTGATACTGCAAGTCAGCAACCCCGTAGGAATGAGCGTAAAATCCTTGGGAAATCGGCATTCCTGGATGAATTGCGGCAAACGCTCACAAGTCTCCTCTTGAGTGATCTAGGCTCACCGGTATGGAGTTGCGGGAGCGAGACCGATGCCTGGTTTGGGAATGCCTTGGATCAGAGGAGGATTCAAACACAGATGAAGAAACGGTCTCGGATCCAGCGGTTCTATAAGGAGTACGATGAGCGGGTAGTCCATCGTACAGCGTCAAGTGCTCGTAGAAGCAAATCAGTTGATCCCTTAGGTGAGGAGGAACCCCAGACTGCCGAGGCCTTGCCCTCCTCTTCAAGTGATGCCGACGCGAGCTTTGATAATCAATCCCCATTCTCCTACCAAACCGTGTTCCGTCGCTTAATCGATGTCTTCTCGCGTCATGGAAACCCTTCTAACAAGCTGAAGGCGTTACGAGATCTGCGCGCGTTGATCGTCGCGTCACTGAACTCGGCTAATGATGATAACACTCTTTTCCCTTCACACGAAGAGTCACCTTGCCAAAGACGAAACTCTGGTATTCATGGGAGAAGAGCAGCTCGCCACAGTTTCTCAGAGCCTCGAACAAACCGTGGTTCTGGCAAAGACGATTCTCACACTCCCGCATCTCCTGTCGATGATTCAATCATTTTTGACTCTCGGCCTTCAGATTACTTGGCTCCCACGGAAAGCCAAATCGTGGATGCCCTACGGGATCTAATCCTTGAGGTGAAGCCGAAGACCCTTTTCCGCGATTTACAGTTCATATCGGCGTTTGTGCCCGGCGAGGTGCTGAACAAAACCGATAGCGGGACAGCATTTTTGCAATTTGGTTTGGCTGCACTAAGCTTAAAGGATGAAGTCTGCAACAGCATGGTCGAAATCGCCGATAATATAGTATCCCAGGAGTTGAGCCGTCGTCATCCTCCTCAAGGGTACGATATGAATGCAAGACCCGGTCATGCCATTGAAGATGCTGCTGGAATGTGGATTATCACTGCGAAAGAAGGCAACCCGGTTGCTCAGCGGGAGCTGGCAATTCTCTATCTCACCCACCCAGAGCTTCTTCCCCGCGTTACCTTACCCCTCACATTTTTAAGGGATACATTCAAGGAGGAGACGATGCTCCGTCGCGACAAAGACCCCAGGTCTGACCCGCAGAGCATGTGTCTGGCACTGCACTGGATGCAGCTGTCAGCCAACGGAGGAGACGAGCTTGCACGAAACAGGCTTCGCGAACTCGAAGAATTTGACTCTATCGCATAGCGCTCATTCTGACTCTGCATGTGAATTTATCTAGGAGCTTAGGTTTTTCTTTCGTTTCTGTTATGACCCGATACCATTTATGACTCGTTTTTGTCTGCATTTTCATTCTCTTCATATTTTCCATACCCTTTGACCTTGACTGATCCTTTCGCAGATGTTGCTGCTTACGTTTCTTTCCATCTTTTTGGCGCCAAGGAAACTTTTCTGGCCTGTAGTTGTACTTTGTTCTGGGATGTTGTCTATCTTGCATGAGAGCAAGAGAGAGAGCAAGAAAGAGGGACAATCGGATTTGCTTCCTTCCATTTTGCTCCTTTTTCCTTAATCTTATTCTATAAGATTCCCCTATACACGTTGATTTTTACAGGGTGGCATTCTGCTTTCTCTTGTATTTCGGCTCTTTCCTGGGTTCACGATCTCGGAGTTCTATACTTTTGACTGGACTGTAGAGACTTTTATAGGACGACGGTCGTCTGCTAAGGTTTTAGCTTACCAATTCAACATACAACTTTTTCTTGTCTTCTTTAACCGTAGATTGGAGTCTGCTGTTAAACGTCTACCATATTTCAAGTTTTGGACCAGCCACATGGTAATTGACAGCTAATTCAAGCAAGTCATTCAAGAAAAATACCCTATTGGCTGCCCAGACTGGACAAATTGTTCTATGCAAGTCTTGATCATAGTGGTTATCATTCATCTTTTATAGAGAGAACATAATCCCATAGTGAACGTTGATGTTCATGATTGTAGTTCAATGTTGTATTTATTTACCGATTTTCGTCAGTTGCGCTTTCGACGTCATCGGCCGTCGGCCCCACGTGCCAGTTCAACGAAAGTGTTGTCTCCGCTTCACTCGCACTCTCACCATCTTCTCATTTCTCGAGTTGCCGATGCAACAGGGAACAGCTTGCCATCAATCACACGATCCCCCCCGTTCTACATTTCTCGGAGGTTGGGAAGTTTTCTGCTGAAGATACCTCCTCACGGCAAACTTCGGTCAGTCATCTAGGTAGGAGGCTGAAGAACCCCTCCAATCCCATCTATTCACACATCATCCTGACTACCACTCAGCCTCAGTTAAATGATCTCTGCGCTCTCAGCTGACTAGCCTTGCCTTGGTTGGAAGACTGATTTCACCCCTTTTTTTTCGCGCCATTTTGTGTCTCGGGTCCTTCGACACAATCCTTTCCGTTCCTTCTTTCCTTTCTTTCTTTCTTTTTTTTTTTTTTTTTTTTCCTCTCTCGGTTCATGTCTATCGGTCCTTCGTGAAGACACATGATGACAATGGTACACAACATGGACGAAGCGCACAAGAGACCTAAGGGTAAGTAGATCTAACTTGACTACGCCTGGGATAGTCCCTAACGCCGTTGGATTTCAGGTATCCTCAAGAACCCGAGCTCTCAGAGCATTCAAACATCGCATGATATTTTTGTTCCGCGAGCTCCCTCTACAGAACCCGTGGATACCAAAGAGATCACCCTCCAGAACACCCTTCAAAATGCCGGACGTCGTCGCTCTTCATCTACAACTCGTCCCGGGACCGCTTCTCGACGCACATCCGTGGCCAGCATCCAGCATGATGAGAACTCACCACGGTTGAAATGGGACGAGGCGAATCTTTACCTGGCTGAACAGGAGAAAACAGCCAAGATGAAAATCGACGAACCCAAAACGCCGTATGCGCCGCATTACGACCCAGGCCAGGATGAAGAAGAGATGGAACTAGCAGAAGCCGAAGACAGCTTGATCGATGCGCAAGAGGTGGTCGTTGATGAACTGGACAAAACGAAGAAGCTCCCCCGCAAGGGAGTTGCTGAAGATGATATTCCCGACCTAGAGCTAGGGGAACCAGAAGACTCTATGCCTAGCAGAATAGGTGCCCAGGACGGCGATCGAATCATGCGTGCGCGGAGTTTAAGTGATGAGTCGCATCGGAGTGAAAAGCATGTGGTTATGGGAGCCGACGAGCCCAATGGAGAGGCCAGAACAGACGCCGATCACTTGCTGAGTCCGGAGGAAGCCCAGGCGAAGCATCGCCAGTTCGAGAAGCAAAGGAAGCAACACTATGAGATGCGAAATATTAAAGATCTTCTCGCGTATGTAGCCCTTATCCTATTAGGATGCTTTGTTCTAAGCGTGCTTCTAACTTTGACTCTTAGACATCCAGTGGATCTGGAAGAAATGGACGAGGATGACGAGGATGGAGACAAGAATTTCACTCTAGCTGTCCCACCACCTGTACCCAGGATTCCAGGGAAGTTTTTAAATGATGAGAAGTAGAAATTTGCGCTTCTCCGCGACCTTCTTTTGTCGGCCTGTTAATCGTTCATTGTCCCCCTTTCCTTTGCTCTCTTGCTGTATATTCCCCAGCGATTTCCATGTTTTATGTTACCAATTATGCGGACGCATATGGGGTGCCTTGTCCCTCTTGCTACAAAGACCTGTCATGTTCAATTTTACTTGGTTACGTTGAGACATCGTGTTTGATCATATGGTGCAGGCACGAATCGGAGGAAGTGGCACCGTTGATCTGATAATTGAACGCACGATCATCTTCTTTGGGGGTAGAATTACCGAGGCACAGGTAGTCGTGGAAACTACTGGTGGCATGGAAACCTTACAGGCTCCAAGCAAGTATTTTTCATGCATGTCTGAGTGGGACAGTCGTCGAGGTCGAGGTCAGGAGCTGATGCTACTACTGTATGAGACTAATCTCCAGCCCTAAATGCCCGAAGGCAGCCAACACAGCAGCTCCACTCGCCCTGGAAATGCTACTTTGTACTCTTACTCCGTATGTCCTCCTGTATGTACATAGAGATACTTTGTTCCCTTCCGGACAACAGGTATTCTGATACATGATGTTCCTCAAATGAGATTTAAAGGGAAAAAAGTAATATTCAAGAATAGACCGAGAATAAAATATTAAAAAATACAAAAGAACGGAATTAAATAACCTTTGACCAAACGAGTCACCGAGGACGGACCATCAGTTATGATGGGCGAACGAGTGTGTCTTGCTGCTCCTGAAACATGCGTCGTGCAGGCTCGCGCTGCACGTTAATTAAGCGCCAAATTGAATCGAGGGAAGGGATGTTGGGAGGATCGAACGGCGGACTGGACTGTACTAGTATGATAGAAACTCCGTATTTTCTTCTGATATACAATGGATTTTTCACACCATTTTTATGATCAGTACTGAGTATACCGAGTGTTTTGGAGAGGAAATGTGACCAGTCTCATGAAGATCGATCTACAATTAAGGTACTATTATTGTTATTGTTGGCGGTTAAACAACGAACCATGCTAAAGTCGTTGCGATATACTACTGCAAGTACTTTTGATTGGGATGAGGATTCCTCTCCTCTCCCCCCCTTTTCTTTTCTGTTTTCCTTTTTTTCCTTTTTTTTTTTTTTTTTTTTTTAAATTTATCTTTCCCACTTCATAGTTAAGAGATCTAAATCCATGAGTACTGGCTAAGGTTTAAGATACCCTCACGACTAATGAAATAAATGATTCCTGGAAGCCGGATATTTATAGTAGCTTCCCCGTTAGATTAAGGCACCTTTTTTTTTTTTTATTCCTTTCCTCTCCCTTAATTAAAATCGACTAAAATACTACTAAAAATCTAATCCATGATTTATATTAAGCTAATCTTACAACCATTCCTCCTGTCAATTTCCCGCCTCGTGACTTGAGGACATGTGATCTGGCTCCCTGTGTTGCCTGCTTTTTCGTCTGTTGTTTTCCTTCCAATTTCCTTCTTTACTTTCCCCTCTTCATCACTCGTTTGTTACCACTGCGCGGCGATACTCTGCAGGTTCGCTGTCCATAGAAACAGCGTCCCCCGAACTCCTGACCCATTTATCGCAGCCCCTTTTCCATTCCACGAAAAGTCAATATGGCTGATCAGCAAGAAAAGATAGCTGCGGCTGTCCCCGAACCTCAACCTCCTACTCAGACTCCTGAGAGCAAACCGCAAGAAATTGCAGCCCCAGCCCCAGAGACTCAGACAGAACAGAAGCAGGCTCCTACAGAGTCGACTTCGAATGATGCTAACATTACAACTGGGCAACCCGCAGTTCTACCTGTCGCAGAGGCTCCCAAGGAGGCTGCGGCGGCCGAGTCTGCCCCGGTCCAGGAGCAGCAAGAAGAGGAGAAGCCCGGGGACAACAGGCCCGAGTACCTCGCCAAAAACCCCGCTTTGAGTGAACTATTCGATCGGTTGCCTACCATCCTCTCTAGCAGTGGTCATGATGAGATGTGGGGGGTCCCACTTAAGGATTCCACCGATGTTTCCACGGTCAACGTTTTGATCAAGTTCCTTCGTGCGAACGAAGGAAACGTGAAGCTGGCAGAGGATCAGCTGACCAAGGCACTCCAGTGGCGCAAGCAGACGAATCCTACCGCACTGGTTGAGGGCCGCTACAGCACCAAGAAGTTTGGAGGGTTGGGATACTTGAGCACATACAAAGACGCTAATGGCAAGGACGTCGTTGTCACCTGGAACATCTATGGCGGCGTCAAGGATCTCGGTACTACCTTCGGAAACGTGGATGAGTGAGTCAAACCCTTCCCATACAAATCGTGATAGCATTATCTGACGGCGCGTAGGTTCATTAACTGGCGTGTTGCGCTCATGGAACTCGCTGTCAAAGACTTGAAGATGGACCAAGCCACATCGGTGATCGACTACGACGGCGAGGATCCTTATCAGATGATTCAGGTCCATGACTACCTGAACGTCAGCTTCCTGCGCATGAACCCTAGCGTCAAAGCCGCGACCAAGAAGACTATTGATGTCTTCGCCATGGCCTACCCAGAGTTGCTCCGGGAGAAGTTCTTTGTCAATGTCCCTTCTATTATGGGCTGGATGTTCGCGGCTATCAAGGTCTTCCTGAGCAAGAACACCACCCGCAAATTCCACCCGATATCCAACGGCGCCAACCTGGCAAGGGAGTTCTCGCCCGCCGTTAAGGAACAGTTCCCCAAGGTCTATGGTGGAAGCGGCCCTACCCTGCAGGAGGGTGCTCGTACGGTAGCCCTTGAGAAGGACAACGAGCCCGCCCCCGCCCCCGCTGCGGAATCCACCGAGGCTACCCAGTCGGAGCAGAAGCTTCCAAAAGAGGAACCAGCCCAGGAGGCCCCCAAAGAGGAAGCTCCCAAGGAAGCCCCGGTGGAGGCCTCGAAGGAGGAACACAAGCCGCCAGTCGAAGAGCCGGCAAAGACTGATACGGCTGTGACGACCCAGGAGGCACCAGCTACGAACGAAGTCAAATAAAAGTAATGAGTTTGGTCTCTCTGTTACTCTGGCTTAGCAAGACAGAAGATGTTTTGACGGCAATGGTAGCAACAATTGACGGATGGATCAGTAGAATGGAATGGGTTTGATTTTATCTGAAATTTTGATACCTCAGAACGTTATGTTTATGTTTACAAGAGCCTGTTTGTTTTTTTTTTTTTTTTTTTTTTCGAATACTTTTAAACCTAGAACAGTAATATTTAATAGCCCAGCAGCAATTCATTATGATTTACTGTCCAGAAATATATCAGTACTACTCTGAATCCCTCTTTGCCGTAAGTCGAGAACTCCCAAGTACGGAGTAAACAGAATCATTTACTACCTACCGAAGGGTAGTATGTACCTGGTAGTAAGTAGCTGAAGGCGGTGTGGGAAAATCGTAACACCAGGGCCCTAGCTTCACTTACCTCCGATGCTTTAACAAAGGTTCCCAGGAACCATAGCTGGTCAGTGCGCGGAGGTGATACCTTTTTCTCTAGCATTCATACTCCTGTCTATTCAACCAGAATGCTCTTCGCCCTCCTGGAGCTATCCCACCTCTCGCGATAAACCGATTTATCTCAATAGCCCGCGGACACCTCCCAAACCTTATTGATCGGGCACCACAGTCAATTCACAAAACCTACCATAAACTCGTCACACCAGGTATTCCAAAAACAAGACCAACATGTCGGTTTGGAACCCGGATAACATTCGCGATGTGGCCGAGTCTGTCGGTATCGTCAACCTCAACAACGATGTAACCGAAAACCTCGCCCGCGACGTTGAATATCGGATCGCACAGGTGCTTGAAGAAGCGCTCAAATTCATGCGGCATAGCCGTCGCACACTTCTCACTACACAGGATATCGCGCAAGCTCTGCGCGTGCTCGATGTTGAGCCGTTGTATGGGTACGAGTCGACGAGACCGCTGCGGTTTGGAGAGGCATCGTTGGGACCAGGACAACCGTTATTCTACGTGGAGGATGAGGAGGTTGATTTCGAGAAGTTGATTAATGCGCCGTTACCGAAGGTGCCCCGGGAGATCTCTTTTACTGGTACTCATCCTCTCTGCTGGATTGCTTTTTGATGGTTCGCTAACTTGTCTATAGCACATTGGCTAGCCGTAGAGGGCGTACAACCGTCGATCCCCCAGAATCCGACCGCCGCGGACTCAAGAAACCTTGAATTGATGTCCAAGGGTCCTAATGCCAACTCTACCCTGGCTGCAATGAGCGGTAGTGGAAATGTGGCTGTGAAACCATTGGTCAAACATGTGCTGTCTAAGGAGCTACAGTTGTACTTTGAGAAAGTCTGCGGTGCCTTTTTGGACGAGACTAGCGAGGAGTACAGAACGTCTGCCTATTCCAGCCTGAGGGAAGACCCGGGACTTCACCAACTCGTGCCGTACTTTGTCCAATTCATCTCCGAGAAGGTCACGCATGGGCTGAAAGATATCTTTGTTCTGACTCAGGTGATGCACTTGGCGGAGTCTCTGGTACAGAACAAATCGCTCTACGTAGATCCTTATGTGAGTTCGCCTGTGCCTTTCATGTTCATACGGTTCCTCATGTGGATTTCTAGGTTGCCTCTCTGATTCCTCCCATTTTGACATGCCTGATTGGCCGACAGCTTGGAGGAAATGCGGAACTATCCGAACAGTTTGCTCTCCGCGAGCTGGCTGCATCTCTTCTGGGCCTCATTGCCAAAAAGTACTCGCACTCCTCCCACACTCTCAAGCCACGTTTGGCTCGCTCGTGCTTGAAAACGTTCCTGGATCCGTCCAAGCCGTTTGGGGCCCACTACGGAGCCATCATTGGTCTCCAGGCTGTTGGGGGTACGGAGGGGGTGCGGGTGTTGATTCTCCCTAATTTACCGACATATGGAGGCCTCCTCAAGGACGGCATGGCTGAAGAAAACTCGAGACGGCCGGAGGCAGAAAAGGTCTTGAACGTTTTGATGGGGATCCTCGGTACACTACGTGAGGGACGCACGGTACTTGCCAACGGGCCTACTGGCGTGGTAACGGAAGATTTGCGAGGGCGCCTGAACGCTAAAGTGGGAGACTATCTGGCGACCAAGATTAGCGAAGCGGGGGAGGTAGAATTGGCGCATGCGATTCTGGAATCGTAGATCTCTTTTCCCCATCTTCTTTTTCCTTCTCCGTTTTTACTTATATGGGTTTTATTTTTAGTACATAAATTGGCGGTGAGATGGGTATTTTATTGATGTCTGGGCGTTTGGGGGGAGCGGTGTCCTTACCGATGATAAGATAATACAGCATACATCAATTTATGATCCGAATAAACTACGGAGGATGTTCTTTGATCGTCAAAAATAGATTAATGAGTCATTTGAATTCCAGGTCTTTTGCATTGACCTTACATATGCACGTACGCCACCGAATCCGTCAAGTCCGATGTCAACTAGTAGCCTTGAGTCGTGACTTGTCGTTGAACTTCGCGTTCCTGACCGACGTCACTGCCTAGCTGACTCATCCGATCTTATTCTTTTTTGCCATTTCTTTACCGCCCACTGGATGGAGGGTGGTTTTACCCCAATAAAGTAAAAAATAAAACAGAAAAAAAAAAAAAAAAAAAAAAAGGTGTGTGATGAGCTGGAGTCTCTTCTTTTCCTCTCCAGATTCTTTTGCCCTTACTTATTTGTACGCAACATCCATCCGCAAGAGATCTCACTACATTCCGCGGTATTTCTTCCAAATCCTTTGTGTGTAAGTCCCCCTCTCGTGAGTTTCAAATAATATACTATGTTGCAGAACTGATTAGGTTTCTTCTTTCTCTCAGATTCTGCGTGGTTAGTAGACCAGACAGAAGCCCAACCCAGCCCAGAGCGTTACCAACCACTCCCGTCGCTTTGCGCCCCACGAACTTTTTCTCGGGCCCACACACCGGACAACATTTCAAAAGAGGGCAATAAATGCCAGGATTTTGACCTACACGTCCTCCAACCCCACGTCGATATAAATTTTCCACCTTTTGATTCACCCTGTGTGCTCTTGACACACCTTTCTTTCGTGGTGTTAATTGAAAAGCGGGACTCGATCTCTGGCAATTCCTCTGTGAGTTCATTGCATTGGTCGACGTGCTCTCGCAGATGTCCGGAGTCGTTGTGTCTCGCGACATCCTGCTGCTTTGAAGCTCCATTGGACCTTAGCCTTCTATGAGCCCGAAGGATCTACTGCGATACCTGTCGAAGCCTGCGAAGTAGGTTCTCTGGAGTGACTGCTTTGGCAACGAACGCAATGCTAATAGTGTCTGTACCCAGGCCCCGATAGCACGACTCACGCCTTCCCAGTTTTCTACCATCCCCTTTATTTTCTTATTGAAAGCAGATATCCTCGTCTGCTAGACCCGATACTTTTACCGGTATCGGTATCTTCCAGTACGAGGGTACGCGACATATAGTCACAATTCCTTTCGCCAGAGGCATTTTCCTCCTCTCCCTCTCTTTCCGTCCTCCTTAGCAGCCTTTCAGGCTTTCGTTGAAACTGACCTTTCTGGCTGTGCGCCATTTACGCCTTACTCGTTAAGGGCCTTCTCTCTCAGACGGACATCCCCCCCTGTTCGTCTGGGTAGCAGATAGTGCTTCCTAGGCTTTCTTGTCTACGGGCCACAAATCGAGTGCATCAAACTACTATCCAGTCGTGTTTGAGTCATTGCTATCCGTCCGCCTCTCAATCTGATCAGCCAAGATGGTTTACATCGGGATCCCCAAGAACTATACCCAGTCGCCATCTTCGTTCATGGCGACTCCGTCTCTGACGATCAATCATGCGGTGACTCAGGATCTTGATTCCACCAACGCTTTCGAAGGTACGTACACGGACGATAAGAATTGAAACATGCGGTACAGATTCTAACAAGGAACAGGGCCCGAGAAGCTCCTGGAGGTCTGGTTTGCCCCGTCCGCCACAGAATTGGGCTCATCTCAGCCTACCGGTCTCAAGGCGGTCCCGGAGGAGATCTGGAAGGACATGCTGGATCTTGTCAATTGCCAGGTGCTTTCCATCGTCTCGTCCGAGGATGTGGACGCCTACCTTTTGTCGGAGTCTAGCATGTTCGTCTGGCCTCACAAGCTGATCCTCAAGACATGCGGCACCACCACTTTACTCTCCGGCTTGCCACGCATCCTCGAGATCGCCGCCATGTTCGGCGGGTTCCCCAAATCCGCCGCTCGTTCAGGTGGAGTGGGTGTTGCTGCTGCCCCGTACCGGGTGTTCTACAGCCGCAAAAATTTCCTCTTCCCTGATCGTCAGCGCGGTCCCCACCGCAGCTGGAGAGACGAAGTGCGAACCATGGATAAGCTTTTCCTGAACGGCAGCGCCTACATGATTGGCAAGATGAACGGCGAGCATTGGTACCTGTACCTGACCGAGCCCAACACCTTGCTTACACCCCCGGCCACTCCCAAGGGCGATGACGACGAGGTGACCGAAACAAAGTTTCTCCAGATTCCGGAGGGTGGTCTGCCACATGGAGACGATGCCAATGATGAGACCCTTGAGGTGTTGATGACCGACTTGGATGAAGAGAATGCCAAGCAATTTTACCTTGAACATGCCACTACTGTTGCGGAGAAGCGCTATCGCAACTTTGATAAAGACGGCGACCATGTCGACGTGTTCAGCAACAACTCGGACATGGATCTGGAGGATACGGATGGATCCCGCATTCTGCCACCGGAATTAACCACGGAGGGCCACGCTTTGGGCACTGTTGTCTCCGAGGCCTGTGGTCTTTCCGATGTCTATCCCAAGGAGCAGTTCCCCGAGTCGCGCATTGATGCCTACTTGTTCACCCCTTGCGGCTTTTCTGCCAACGGTGTTATCCCCAGTCCTGACCCGAAGGCCAATACCCACTACTTCACGGTGCACGTGACGCCCGAGCCTCACTGCTCCTATGCATCGTTCGAGACCAATGTGCCGCACTCGCAGAACGGCCAGACTACCGCAGGTATTGTGCAGCAGGTGGTGAACATCTTCAAGCCTGGTCGCTTCACTGTAACTCTGTTCGAGAACAAGCCCAGTGACGCAGAGATCAGCGTTATCAGTGAAACCAAGTACATCGAACGGCAGGCGGCCCGCCGCAAGTCTAAGATGGAGCATATTGAAGGATACCGCCGTGTGGATCGGATCGTTCACGATTTGGATGGATATGATCTGGTCTTCCGCTACTATGAGCGGCTTGACTGGAAAGGGGGGGCCCCTCGGCTCGGAGAAGAGCGCATTTGAGAGGCGTCAATCAGTCCATCCCGTCATACGACCTGACGGCTTACTTTTGAGTAATGAATGATTTTCGGGATTCAAATTGTTCTGGCTTCGTTTTTGCATCTTGTTCTGTCTACTCTCCATTTCACATTGTTGTGCTGAGCCAGTTGCATTTTGCCTTCTGTCTTTTCTAAGCTAATCGTTGTGACTTTCGTTAAGTATTATTGACTAGAATCGTTTTTGATAATTTAATCAAGATTGGACACCTGCCACATAACATGGGTAGCAGTAGGATTCTACAAGCTTTTACATGTAGACGTCACGACAAAGATTCACCAACCGATATGTTTTCCTTGCCCATTCATCCCTCTATGCACCATGTTTCATTCTTATTCCAGTTGAGTTAGTCATCTGATATAAAGGCAGTTTTCTCGGCAGGAGTCTTACCAATGTCCGCCGAGTGAGAATGGAGATGACTCGAAGTCATGACCTACGTTCGAGAGAGTATCTGTTGCCTAATGTGCGCGCATATGGGGATCATTGGTGTTATGGCAATTATTTGCCGAAATGATCACACTAAAAGACACATACAGGTACCTGCCGGCAATCTGCCTTTCTGTCTGTTGCTATACCTCGTCATACCAATATCCAAAGAACCCATGACCACATGGAATAGCTGCAGGGGTATACAGTACATGGCTAGCCAAGTCCACTACATGGAGAGTCCGACGTATAGGTTAGTGTGAACGAATATATCCCTAGCCATATCCGATGCAACGCTGTACTTTGGCACTGTAGTTTCCCATCCAACCACTATGGTCAAATGGTGGAACAGAAAAAGTCCTATAAAGCACAAAGAAAGCCAGCCAACTGGCTGTTGGGCTAATTTGGATTTGATAGATCGGTCTTTCTTTTTAAATCAGACAACCTTAATACTTTCTACGCTTTGTACAAAGTACATATCACTCACTTATTATGCTTGTACCACGCTAACCACTTAAGTTTGAATCCGGACGTCTCGATATTCCCTTGTCACAGTTGAAATGTGTGTTCTCGCTGCCCGTATCCTTCACGGATATTAGGTGATTCGGGATTTGTCGAATGACGACGAGGCAATTGTTATTGGTGGAAAGGCGAGCGAAGTTCTCAAGACGTTTAATCCTGAGCCGAGGATTCCAGGCCAGCGAAGGGTCATGGAGTGCGGCTGGCCTCAGTTGGGTCAGGGCTTCGGGGACTGGCATGAGGGTAGATACTAGACTCGCACTGAGCTCCGGCATGGGGCTGAGCTTCGGGATCAGTGGAAACTGGGGAAGGTCCCGGGTTGGACGAGTGCGGATGGGAATGGGAAGCTGGTGGAGGATTTGCTTGCGTTGGCACATGTGGATAGTATTATTTATGGTTTGCAAAATGCTGATTATGGTGATCACGCTCCTTCTAAGGCGGCATTAAGGGATATTTTGAACATCGTCAGCGCTCACTCTGATACCATCCGGCTTGCTACTGTGGGAGACACTCCTTGGTAAAGGGGATATTCTGACTACTCAAAGGGGTCTCGTTCTTGTATCAGATTTACATACTTGCATCGACAGCACGTTGTATAAATTCTCAAGGGGGAGGGAGATCTCTGATGCTCTTCGATTCTTTGGCCCATTGTATGGCAACATTCACTATGGTTTATTTGAAAACCAATATTGCTATCATAACCAAGACCGAGGGCTCCGTGCTATAGAGTGGATTTCAAGAATATATAATATCCAAAGTAAGCTTCAATTGGGAAGGTTTGGAAAGTACATTGTGTCTATAGACAGTTTCTCCACAAATCAACCCAGGTAACCTATCACCCCAGGAAATTATTACGGACAAGAAATGTCCCCAGCAAGGGTAATATGGGATTTAAGAGGTAACGAATAGATGCCTAACACATTAATATAATGAGTGGGTGTTTCTGTGTCCAGTTGACCATGGAATAGCTATAACCACAGATTAGATTCGATGGGAGTGTCTTTACGAGTCCCCTCAAAAAGGACGACGGAATTAGGGCACCACCCGCAGGGTTGAGATATTTCACAAACACAACAGACCTCTGCATCTTTCCTTCATATCAACCGCTATTACTCTATTATTGCAGAAACTAGCTCCACTTCTCTCAATCAAGTCTATGACATCTCAGCCCCGTGTAGGTATGAAAATTGAAAGTTACGCCCTTTCCAAGTCCACTTCATACCTCAGGCCGTCAAACCACCTAAAATGGAATAGCGTCCCTATTCAAGGTTATCGGTCCTTTTGATAGAGCAACAATCATACATCAACTTCACTTTTACC
Organism: Aspergillus hancockii; assembly: GCA_001696595.2. NCBI lineage: Eukaryota > Fungi > Ascomycota > Eurotiomycetes > Eurotiales > Aspergillaceae > Aspergillus > Aspergillus hancockii. The sequence continues at coordinate 194,573 of MBFL02000012.1, read as the reverse complement.
TCAACAGCACAACGTGAGCTGTATCCCCCTACAGCTCCAACACACCACCACCACCACCGAAACAAAACTAGACCTACACCGAACCACTAAGCGAAAAACCAGCCCACCATGTCCTCACCACCACCACCGACAAACCCCCTAAAACGACCCTCCATCTCATCCTCCGCCTCTCAACCACTCGGCTCAAACCCTAAACGCCCTCGCATGCATCCCCTCCGCCAGACATCCTTCCCGACGACTATCGACGCGGACACACGCGCATACGGCGCCACCAGCGACGCGGGCAGTGTCACTGGTAGTTTCACCGGGAGTCTGGGGGGCACGAGCGCGGACGGCGTCTTCCGGAACAAGAAACGCGGGCGCAAGAGTAAAGCGGAGAAGGAGCGGGAGAAGGAGGATGTGGCGAGGGGGGATATGAGGTCTTCTGTTGATGCGGAGGGGTCGGTCAGGGCGGGTGCGACTGGCGGTGGAGGTGGGGATGATGCGGATGATGATGAGGATTTTGAAGATGAGGGGGAGCTTTTGGGGAGGGAGGAGGGGGCGACGGATACGGAGGCTGAGAAGAAGAATCTTGCGTATGTCTCTTTTTTTTATTTTGTGTTTTTCTTTGATGGGGACCTTTTGTTAAATGTTTGGGGTGATGATGCTAATTGTGGTTTACTGCAGATTGCTGGTTGATGCGTTTAATCCGTTACAGTCTGAGCGGTACGACCTGTTTAAGCGGGCGAAGCTGAGGAAGGAGACTTTGCGACGGATTGTGAATCATGCGTTGTCACAGTCTGTGCCTGCCAGCGTTGTCACTACGATTAATGGGTTTACGAAGGTGTTTGCGGGAGAGATGATTGAAAAGGCTCGGACGATCCAGGCTGAATGGGCGGAGGCACACGACCAGGCGGCGATAGCTGCTTTTGAGGCGGAGGAAGAAGCGACAATGGCGAGAGCTGCGAATACACCGGGGTCTGCCACGCCGGTAGAAACGCCGGGGTCACAGGTAAAGCAAGAACCCTCTGAACACCCGTCGTTTCCTCACGTGCGTGCCTCTGCGACACCGGGACCTGTCGGTTCTCAACAATCAGTAAACGGTGCTTCACAACCTAGACGGGAGAGGATATTCAAACTGCCTCCTAACCCCCACCGGGGACAACTGCTTCCGTCACATTTGCGGGAGGCACTACGACGCTGGAAGAGGGATGGAGAAGGAGGAGGTGTGGGATTCTCTGGACTGAGTATGGGCAATCTGGGAGTTCGGGGATCGGTGACGTGGGGCGCAGGCAGTGTTGGAGGGAGGCGAATCTTCCGCTAGAAAAGTACTGCTTTTCTGAATATCTCTTACGATGTTACGAACGGCGCCGTGCTTGTTACACTTTTTGCCCAGGAACTAGAACATGTCTATAACAATTAGATATTTAGTGACATAATACTACCCTTTAATTCATTGACCGCGGGAGAAACCTGCTTTCCAGCGTCAATTCATCACAGACAGACATTACAATTCCCCCAAGAATAAACCCCCTTCCACCATTCATCAGGATGGCAACTCATGCGTCCTACTCGATGTATTCAACTCCACAGGCCCAGAAGAATTCTTCCACTGCTGCGTCTCCTGCTGCTGCACCGCATACACTGGATTCTCCAACACCCCAGGCGTAGCAACAGCCCCAACACTAGCAATCGCCCCCCTTTTCCCCGTCCTCTTCCTCTCAAAAAGCGCCCAAGCAACAGCCGCAACAGCAATAACACCCAGCGGCACCCCCACGCCCGCCCCCAATAGCAACATCCCGCGAACTAGACCCCGAACTCGACGACGACGTACTGTTCGACCTGCTATTCGACGCACTCAACGACGACACATTCGCTAGGGCCGCATAACCAGCTATCAGGGCCCCGTCCGCCACGAAAAATGCATTTCCGGAGGAAGCGGGACAGACGACTTTGGAGCGGTTGTTTACGGGCTCGTTGCAGAAGTATTCGGCTAGGCTGTTGGTATTTAGGCCTAGGGGGAATAGGGAGGCGCCGGAGTTGCGGGAGACGTTTGCAGTTGGTAGGCAGATTGTTTTGTTAGGGGGTTTTGATTCTTTTCTTGTGATGTATGGGATTGAGGTGGGGGGAAAGGAAGTATGTATAGCGAGTGTCCGATATTGGATATGATTGACAAAGAAAAAAATAGATGAAGAAGAGACATACTACAATACTGCGCACAATTATCCGAGTCCCAATTCGGATCTGTACAGGCGCCTCGGGATAGGACATATGGTTGGATCGCGACGTTTAGACAGAGGTTATTCGATAGGCAGAGATTCCCGGCGAGACAGCAGGGAGCGTTTTTCTCGTCTGAGCAGGGTACGTCGGCTGTTGCGGGAGTGCCATCGGGCCAGTAACAGGTTGGGCTGCTGTATACTGAGGTGGTGATTAAGGAGACTAGGGAGAGGAGGTGTAGAAGGGGTGGATGATGGGTCATTTCTTCTTGCGCTATAGTTATAAGGAAGTATTTTAGTTAGGATATGAATAGTAGTACCGGGATTTAGGGTGTTTGTCAGATTATGAACTGGGATCGGATTTAAAGAAACAAAAAAGGGATGATGGATTGGGGGCTGGAATTTTATGTATCGAGTTAATCTTACAAGACATTTATTGCCTTGCTCCGTGCTGATATCCAACTTGCATGAGAAATGCCAATTAGAGACGCCGAACTATTGCTATTCCAGTAACAAGTAACCGTTCGGGTGATCTTTATTTATCTTGGAATCGCGGTTACAGTGGGCTTTAGTTGGCGGAAAAGCTTGATTGTATCATGTCCAATCAGGGTGAACTTGGATCCCTGAAGGATTAATGGTGGCTTGTACAACTTGTTCTTGGTTTTGGAGAAAAAAAGGTCCGTTCGTTGGATAATACGGCTAAATTGAAGTTAGGGTATAGCCTCAACTACTTATTAATGCAGCGAATTCCAAGTCCCCGATAGCCAGCTAGAGACCGTTACCACATCCCAAATTATCAAAGCCCTTCCCAGTATTCAATCCCAGCATGCACCTGTGTGCTCATAGAATATGGTCAAGAAGTACATCCCAAATCGGCCGAAAATCAGTCGTCGAATTCAATTCCAGCATAAAACCGTCCATAGAACGCGCTCAACCAGCACCAAATCAAGAGCAAGAAGAAGAACAGCATGAACCCTATCTGCAGTATGTTCTCGGTTATTAGCTCTCCTGTACTTGAATGAGACAAGAACACGATAAACCTACTATGACAATGAGGAGAATGTCAACGAAAGTGACATGGAAGGGTTCAGCGTCAATCATGATCAGTGTCGCGGTCAATCAACGTGGATGATTCGAAATTCGACGGGCTCTCTGGCTTGAGCTGGATTCTGACGGAAATGATGGTCTAGATGAATTAGCCCTTGGCGGATCAGTTCGACAATCAGGATGGTTATTATTGTAGCAAGTAGTTACTCCAACGCGTGCAACTTGGGACCAGCTAAATCAGCATCGAAGTCCATTCTGGCAAAGTGTTAGTCTCGTCTGGTCTTTGGACAAGGAGGGGATGGGAAGACTGAGGCATCTCCTCTATTTTTTTGGACTTACAGTTCAGATGAACGCTTCGTAGTAACTATTTTATGTCTGTGTCAATGAGGAGGTTCTTTGTTGAGGATGCACATCAAGTTTGGCATTACTCACAGGAGAGGATACTGTTAGGACAGCCAAACGCACAAGGAATGTTACCATAGTAGGGGTCCCCAGTGATAAAAGGTAGAAGGAAGTACGTGTTGTAAACAAAGATTCTTAATCAGTGTTGATGGGTGTTCACGGCGCCCTGCCTTCACGATGATTGTTAAGGCGACTAAGCGACGATGCGATATCTCTGTGAAATCGGCTCACACGGCAGAACAGGGAACTGGCCCTAGCACACTTGCCCTTAGTGCGCCTTGCACATCTACAGCTGATCTATGTGTACAAACATATTCCTTTGTCCTTCGAGGTCACTTCTTGGTTGTGCTTATTCAGTTGCTTTTCAACATGTCTGGCACTTCTGATGATACAAACGGCAAGAAGAACATCGCCGGACGTGTCTGGATAACCAGACCTTTCCCTGGTCTTTGGGAAGGCTGCAGCTGGACCTATGATGAGTCAGTCTATCGTCAAAGAGGAGTCGTAGTTCCGCTGGGAAAGCTGCCCGTACCGGGACCAAAGGTTGATTTCAAGATGGCTACGCTCATCTTCCTCATCGGTAAGCATATAAGAATAACACTTCCAAGAAACTTGGAATGAGTCTAAATCATCGCTTAGGAGGCCCCGGTTCTGGCAAGAGTACTATTGCTGCTAACCTCGCGGCGGACTTAGGTCTCATTCAAATTGATCCCAACGCGATCGTTAAGCGTCTGAGCCTCAACGGTCCGAGTGAAGCATGGTTTGCTGTAGAGAGTGCCATGGATGATCACGGAGTGGTCCCAGAAGAGATAATAAATGTACTCTTAAAGATGGAGATCTCCATGCACCTAGAAGTATCTGAGGGCGTGTTTCTGATCGAAGGCTTCCCCCAGTCATACAAGCAGTTCAAGGAGTTCGGTAGCGTGCGTTAATCCTGTCCATGGCCTGAAATAGTCCTGACCACGTCATTAGATCTGTGACTATGGACTGGCTATTAGCCTTGAAGTCTCCTCCGCCACTTTGATGAGACGAGTTATGCCGGACGATAAATCCTCATTCTCAAAAAAAGTGACAAAGATGGACAATTTCCTCAGAAGCGAAGACGCCTTTTCTGCCGCCGAAGATTCTCTCTATCCTCACTCTAACTTCACCGACAAGCTTGTGAAGGTACGTAAGACGTGCCCCCTTCTTGCTGAGGGCAAGTCAATAGTGACAGGTAGTAGGTATGCGCCGAGCTGGAGGTCACAGAGTACTACCCACGTCTGAAAGACCTCGTCGAGGTACGGCTAGTGATCTGAGCCGATGAATGATCCGCCAGCTAACAATAGCTAGAACCAGCTCGCCAATCCGCAAACACCTCTCCCGATAAAAGAGTTGGGCATGGAAATTGTGTTCCCTATAGAGAGATCGAATTTAGAAGGTTTGGTTTCTCTGTCACGCACCTGACTCAGTAGTCGTCTGAGACCGATTGTCACTTGATTTACTGTAAGGTATTTTTCGCTATGCAAAGACAGATTTCTCAGTTGTTTTGAGGCAGACCTTCATTGTCGAAGCTGGCTTATGTTCAGTATGGTAGCCCTGGACGATAAAAAGGCCGTTGCAGTAAAACAGGAAAGGGGAAAGGATAAAGAAGAGAAAAGAAGTGAAGAAGAGGGATGTGGGAAAGGTAACACTATGCTGGACAGGGCTGTCAAGAAGCTGGGCCTGTCGACAGTAGCCTTAAAGAAAAGCAATGAATTAAGAGAAAAGATGTTCTATACAATCCGAATTCATTCTAAGTAACAGGTAAGACAGATAGCTGAATGGTACACGCCATATTATACAGTGAAATAATAGCCATGATATGTAGATGGTCGACTTTGTGGCATAACCTCGTGCTCACCTTTCACTTCGAGTTCTTGAACGCTGAACGAGCTTTCTCCCTCTCAAGCTCCAAGGCTCTCAGATGAGCCTCTCTCCGTGCATGGTTTCTCTCCTCTCGCTTCCAGTCCTCTTCCTCTTTCCTCCTCTTCTCATAATCTGCCGCCAATTTGCGATCATTCTCGCTGAGCCGAGAGGGTTCCGCTAGCGACCCGTCGGCGTTCCTTTTAGGCTCGTTGCCCGTCGCTGACTCTATTTTGCCCTTCATGTCAACTTTCATGTCGCCGTAGTTCTTTTTGACCTTATCGATGGTACGGTCAATGAAACTGATCTCCCGACCCGGCTCGTACCTAGTGGGTTCCTCCTTTGCCTCGGCAGCTAAAGTACTATTAAGCATACGAAGCGCTCTGCTCTGCTCTGAAGGCGTCATTTGCGCATCGGGATTCATCGTCTTTGGGAGGGCGACGTTGGCAAGGTGCCGGAAGGTAGGAGAGGAAAGAAGATAGGCCTGTCCCAGGGCAAACGCGCCGGTTGATACGAAGTAGAGCTGGAGAGCACTAGGGAAGAAGGACATGAAAGCGAAAGTCATAGCAGGCATTCCGTACATAAAAAAGTTGCCGATTGGTGAGTTCGCCATCTGATTCATACCAGATTCTCCTCCTTTCTACAGTAAACGATATTAGCCTTGTTTTGGAAAATAAGAGAGTACAAGCAGGCATACCTTGAATGACAGATACATCATGGCAGCCGTGGCAGCCGGGAGTATATAATACGGATCTGCAACTGTGAGATCTTGAATCCAGCCAACAGACTCCGCAGCCAAACCCGGTACCGGCAAGGAAGTCATGCCCTTAACAACTCTGTAGCAACCAAAACCTAGGGGAACCTGAATGAGCGGTACAAATGTCTTGTAAGCCTTGACACCGTTGTCAATATGTATTTGCTGCAACTCCGCCCTCGCCTCCATCGCTACCCTGTTGTTCCCTTCTTGTGCGGCCTGTGTCATCTTGGCGCGGATGGGTGAAGTTATCTCTTTCAGATTGGTAATCTTGGTGGAGACATCTGCAGCACCAAGCATTGGTTTCAGCAGTGCCAAACGCATCAACAGACCCGTTCCAACGATACTGGCCCACCAAGGAAGGCCACCCCATATGTGAAAGTGCTCAATGACGAATTCAATCATGGATGATGGACCCCAGCCATAGTCAAGCCCTAGATCCTTTAGATATCCAATCTTCTCGGGAATAGCGTTGATATCAAAATCAGAAAGATCGGATGCGGGTGTGGGTGAGGGAGTGTCTGCGGCATCACCAACAGTTGCAGCAGCAACTGTCGACGTAGAGGCGGCGGACGAGGTCGAGTTGAATCGTGCGGCCGACACTTGATGAACGGAGGACGCCGGCCTCCAGGACAGATTTCCCGCAAGTGTCTGATTCAGCCTCCCATACTGCGCAGGGAATCTTGAGGCCTGAGAACGGAATGAAGACATCTGCAGGACCAGTCAGTCAATCTTTGGTTACGATCTTATGGACGGGCAACGCATCACGGGGAGACGAACCGATCGACTAGAGCGTGAGAAGGCAGTCAATCGCTGCCGGGCAACGGCAGAAACAGTACCACGCCCTTTCAGGCCGACCCCACCCAGCATCATAGCAATTATCTGACGGAAAGACAAAGTAGAATCACACAGACTGGGGGATGACAGTGCTGAAGGATAAGCGCGATGGCCATTTGGTTTGGACTTTTTGCGCCAAGCCCGCTTTTCTGCCGGGCGGCCGGAGAACCCCCGTCAAGTTACAGACTGTCTTTATGGATGACTGGAATCAAGTATATAGACTGTGGACAAGTCTATTACGATGGAGATAGGTCTACTGTGGTCGGTCAAATTAATGATATATTAAATCAGAACCATACAGCTGCAGTAAGTGCGCATCGATGCCAAGCTCGAGATGTTTCGCCAGACGCCATCCAGTCAGACAGTACTACACATGCCTTAAAGGATCTATGTACATATGTAAAATCCCCGCGTTTGCGTCCCATGTTGTAGTGAAAGATTACCAAGAAATCTTGATGATAATTCCGTTACTTCTGTGATTGTATATTCTGATGTGAACGATTTGTAAGGTTTATATTGAGCCTTAACCACTTCACTTATTCCAACGAAGCCGTATCTCGCAAGCTGTTATTCCTCCGTGACGGAATCTCTCGAACTTCCACACCGGGGCCAGCTGCTCTTGATCGCCGATATGCCGGGAAGATCTAGTGGAGAGATTATAGGATTAGCAAAGTCCGGGATAGATATGCGGGTGCCCCGTTTGCAGGCAAGGCACACTGCATTCAACAGCTGAACGAGTCAAGGGTACCTTTGTGCCAGACCATCCTAGCCGGAAGGCTGCTTCATGTGCAAACAGTTCACCAAATCCCAACATAAGTCCATTGACAAAAGGGAGAACTAGGTTGATGGCGGCGCCTCGCAGGATACCCCAGATCGACGGGGGCTTGTAGAGAATCAGAGGGGTACTTGAGGTCGACTCAGATAACTCGTTGTTGGCCGAATAGATCTCCGAGTCTGAAGGAACAGTTAAGCCGGATTCGTAGAGCTCGGCCCTCGAGCTTGTGTGATCTCCCGAAGCCATGATGCGGGGGAATAGGAGGAACGCGCCGTCAACAAACGAATGAGGATCGGGGGCTGGTCGTGGGAAAACGGTGAATATTCACGGGTGGTATCTTCGACTCGAAAGTAAGCTCGAAAGATACGGGTTTCAAGTTTTAAGCCCCGTTTTGGCCGGATACACGGACGCTTTAGATTTGCTAATATGGATAGGATTGCATTGATTCTCCAGCTGCCTCATGTTTCGATACACCTGACCGGGTAGTGGTTATGTAATCAGGGCCTGAATGCTTTTCTTCCTGGCCGGGGCCGCTTAAATACGAGTCATTAATAGATATCCAATTATTTCCTGTGATATTATTCACGTCATGGTAACGTTTAACCGGTTCCATATCCAATGACTCTGGATCAGTGTACCAAGTCCAGTACTAGAGGTTATTGAGCAGGTAGGTAACCTCCAATCATCTACTTTGTGATGGACCCAATTGCCTAGGTGGTTAGAGTAGACGGGCAATGATTGGATAGTAGAACTCTTCAACTTGAAGGGCATGTAAGTTGAAGTAGTACCATAGATGATTACGGAGTCTTCCTCCCCATATACTAGTACAAAAGTACTTACCTCAGTCATACATTACTACTTACACATGTATATGTTCTTCCCCACTGATTCCTGAGGCAGCCGCGGAAGATCCCCTCTTCCGATGACCAATCAGGAATCAGTGACGTACCTCATTGGCTCCTTCATTGTTGTTTCTTCTGCTTTCGAATCGGAGATCAACTACTACATCAATCTATCATCCCGTTTCGGTTCCTTCCATTCGCCTCGTCCTTAACTTACCGAACTACCAAAACTCAGAACGTATCTTGAATACCGTTGCGCTTCCATAGAAGGCTTTTCATACGCTACAAGCTCCTAGGGTTTCTCATATCCCATCAACATGGACCCCGCCGACCGAGATGAGGTTGTTTCTCAGTTCTGTGCCATGACAGGAGTCCGTCCTGAGGACGTAAGTTTCTTTCCCCACCTCCCCACTCATGCAAATATGCCTAGCTAAACTCTTTTTTTAAAGGCACAAAGGTACCTCGATGCCAATGGATGGGATCTCGAAGCGGCAGTGACCGAATTCTTCGCCGAACAAGACGAAGGTTTACAAGAAGGAACCTCAGGTGGTGGTCATACTCTAGGAGAAAATGAACCTGCCCCATCGGCAGGTCGGTCGTTAGGTGGTAATTCCTCCCAGTCGCCATCAGTTACACCTCAGCCATCATCTAAATCAGCACCGAAGAAGAAATTCGCAACGCTAGGGGATTTCTCCTCGGCCGCTGGTGAGGACTCTTCCGACGAGGATGATCAAGTAAACCAGGATTTTTTCGCTGGAGGTGAGAAGTCCGGATTGGCTGTGCAAAACCCCGATGATATCAAGAAGAAGATCATCGAGAAAGCTAGAAGGTCAGTTAGGCAACTTTTTACGTAGCAGGCCTTTATAGATCATAGTCGCTTATTGTTCATCAGGACTCAAATCCCAGCATCTGATGATTCGGCACCCCAAAGGTCTTTCTTTACGGGCGCCGCTCGCACACTCGGTGGCGATGACACCCCCAGTCGGATCATTGAAGCTCCAAGCCAACCTACGCCGCGATTACCGCAACGAGTACAGCGGACACTACATTTCTGGAATGATGGGTTCTCTGTGGACGACGGTGATCTTTACCGCTCCGATGACCCTCGGAACGCGGAAATCCTTGACGGTATCCGACAAGGTCGCGCTCCGCTTTCCATTATGAATGTGCAGCCAGGCCAGGAGGTGGACGTAGAGATCAAGCAACACGAGGAAAAATATGTCAAACCAAAGCCTAAATACAAGCCTTTCTCCGGGCAAGGGCAGCGTCTCGGAAGCCCAACGCCGGGCGTGACGACGCCTGCTCCTCTGCCTGCCCCTGCCGCCATCCAGACCAACGTCGAACCTGCCAAACCGGATGTGGATGAGTCGCAGCCAATTATCACTCTTCAGGTCCGACTTGGTGATGGCACACGACTGATGTCCCGATTCAACGCTACGCATACTATTGGCGATGTCTATCAGTTTGTCTCTGCCGCCAGCCCCGATAGCCAAAGCCGCCCCTGGGTGCTGATGACCACATTCCCAAGTAAGGAGCTTACAGAAAAGGCTGTTGTTCTTGGCGATTTGGCTGAATTCAAGCGAGGAGGCGTAGTAGTCCAGAAGTGGCAGTAGGGGGTTGAATTGTGGTCCGTTGTTATAGATTACACTGGTTGGGTGGGACGGGTTTGATTTGGCTCAAAAAGTGTTAAACCAAGAGTTGTACACCACGGTCTTTCATCAAGACTTGAAACTATCGGATGGTTCCTGATAGCGGGCAATCTAGACTATTGGCATGTCTTTTCAGAAGTAATAATGCAACATGAGAGGTTTATCTCGAGATGTGTATACTGTCTGAGGCTACTCTGGGCTCTTTGTATACTTCAAACAATGTGGTCGATTCTCAACTTTCCAGTAGAATAATAAGAATAACACATATACCGTGAATTCATCCATTACTGGTAGAGACTGACCATAACCTGGAAGGTGAGCCATCTGCCCAATAGGATTGATTCCAAAGTTAGAAGTCAAGTGATTGATAAGCAAAATCCGCTCCGCAGAATGACGCAGAAATTCCGCTGCGAAATCGGCAATTTGCCATCAGACAACCCAACTATGCCATTGAACTCATAACCCTACTTTAATCACCAGACAACCCTACCGACCGGCGAGATGCCTCTAGACGGTGTCAAGAATATTGTACTAGTGAGTATCTCTCAATCCATACAGCACCGAAAGAATAAAACACAAGAAAAATAAAACTATACCCCTCATCGCTTATCGATAACAACACCCCCATCTTAACACAAACATTATGACTATATAGCAAAAAACACATTCGCTTGAAGAAAACATACATCAATCGCAATGTCAAATACAAACACTAACATAAATCCCAAAACCAGGTCCTCTCAGGCAAAGGAGGCGTCGGCAAATCCTCCGTCACCCTCCAACTAGCCCTCGCCCTCACCCTCCAAGGCAAATCAGTCGGCATCCTCGACATCGACCTAACAGGCCCGTCAATCCCCCGCCTAGTAGGCCTTGAAGATGCCAAAATCACCCAAGCACCAGGAGGCTGGGTCCCCGTGACCGTGCACCAACAATCAACCACAACCAACTCACAACGAGGCTCCCTCCGCTGCATGTCCCTCGGCTTCCTGCTCCGCGATCGCGGCGACGCCGTCATCTGGCGCGGACCGAAGAAAACAGCCATGATCCGCCAGTTCTTGTCAGATGTGTACTGGGGGGAGACAGATTTTCTACTTGTGGATACACCGCCGGGCACCAGTGATGAGCATATTGCGTTGGCGGAGCAATTACTTAGACTTGCGACTACGGATGCGGCGGCGGGGGGGTTGCCTAGGTTGGCGGGTGCGGTGTTGGTTACGACGCCGCAGGCGGTTGCGACTTCTGATGTTCGGAAGGAGGTGAATTTCTGTGTCAAGACGCAGATTCCGATGTTGGGGGTGGTTGAGAATATGTCGGGGTATACGTGTCCGTGTTGTGGGGAGGTGACGAATTTGTTTTCGAGTGGTGGGGGGAAGGTTATGGCTCAGGAGACCGGGGTGAGATTTTTGGGTGCTGTGCCTGTGGATGTACAGTTTGGGGAGTTGGTTGAGGGGAAGGTGGTTGATGAGAGTGAGGATGAAGATGGCGATGATGGTGTGCAGAAGCAGAACCAGCAGGTGGTTGTTGATGAGAGGCCGTTGGTGGAGAGGTATAAGGATTGCTGGTCATATTCTCGGTTCGAGGGATTCGCGAAAATGTTGATATCGGAGATAGAGGGTGGCGTGGTCAATTAGTTTGTTTGATTCTGGTGTCCTGGTTTAGGAGCTTGTTACTAAGAGGGCGCGTTCTTGTGTTTTTAATCATATACCACTATTGTATATATAACCGGTGACTTGTGAGCATATTATATCTCTGATGCAATCAAATGCTTGATTCGGTGCCTTATCATACTACTTACAGTAATATTTGGGAGAGCAATAAAGATTGAATAACAAAAACCGAACATCCTTTTCTAATACCTATCACATAGCGTCATTATCATAGCTGTAAGTAACATTAGTGGAGTACCTAGACCCCATAATAATATAAATAAACCTGACTCATACAAGAGAGTTCATTTACATATGAGAGAGTAGAATAATTAATCATGATTCGTGGGCTTGTTGGAATCATCCAGATTTTGTTACCGTTCAAGCATCGCGCGCAGTCTCGTCTCAGCCGTCTGTTCATTCTGACCAAGATCTGCTCCGTCGCGTATAGCATACTTTATCCAACCGAAGACTTCCGTCAAGACGGATTTGCTAGTTGCAGAAAAACGCCAGCGTCTTTGCCCCCCATCGGGATCAAGGTTGTTTCCGAAGTGTGGGCAATGTTGAGTGACCTGAGGTTCCAGCTCTAAAGGGCGCCCTTCAGCCTGGGCGTCAAGAAGGACCTCCGACACAACGGCCGGTGTTTGAATGACCTCTCTTCGATCGTCTGTGCTGGATTCAATATTCTTTGCTAGCAAAAACCGGCAGCATGATTTCGGCCGCGACGCAACTTCTCGCGTTGTAGGAAGCGGCCCCAAAGCAGAAGCCGAATCCACTGTCGTACTGAAGCCCATGGATCGTGAATTGTCGGGCTGCACTTGAACAGACGACTCGTCTCCACCAGAAAACGGTAGTATAGATTGGAGTCCTGCGCTACGTGCCGTTGTGCTCTGTCGAGCGTTCTCCGTGTATGCAAAGTTCATGAACGGGAGGTGATTCCGTCCATCCATGACACTATGTTCATCATCGTAAATAACCACATCATCATTAGCCTGTCGTTCATGTTCCGAGCTGGCTTCATCCACGGGCATAAGACCGCCTGAAGGCGCACGAATCTCGCCTAGGGGAGCTATATGACTTCCGTATTCATTGGCCAAACTAAGCTTGCTCCGTCCGCAAATCTCCCCGATTGAATCCAACGTGCGACGAATGTTGGGTTCAATGGCCCGGAGAATGCCATCGATACTGAAATCCTCGTCGGAAGGAAGCTCCGGGCCACGCCTCGGTGGCTCAGTGCGACCTGTGAAAGGAAATGACCGCCGTAGAGACATCTTTGGTGCCCCCTCATTATCATCAGCGCCGCCGGAATAGGCCCGAACCAAAACGGGCTGTGATGGTACCGTCAAGGGCCGACCGCCAGTTTGACTTGCTTGTCGGTTATTCCAAGAAGAAGGCCTAGGACTTCCGTTCAGTTGTCGCAAAGCAGCTGTGCGATACGCTCGAGCAGAGTCATCTAGAGCCGACCCATCGCGATAGGAATTTGCTTGCTGAGTTGGACCGACTGTCGCCACTACTGGGTGGGAGTGTGCAAGAGTAAGCTGGGACCACCTCAGGCGAGAAAAGGAAGAAGATGGGCGAAATGCATCAGGGTGGGTGAACAGTCTGTCTGGCCGGTACTCCATTATACACAAGATTAATGGCAAGTGGTTGTCGTCAATGCAGTGATCATCTGTGAATGAGCTCACTGAGTGACGCAGAATGACACGGAAGAATAATGTGACTACACCACTACCAGCAGTGTGTTAAAGCAAACCCCACCCTCACACCAATTTGCGGCAGATCGTCAAGCAGTAGTGAACCTGTCAGACAGTAGTAGACAAGCCGATGGGACGCGTATCTCCGCTACCATGCATTGCTTAGAGACACAGCTGCCTATTAGACACATTAGACAAACAGCGATGGTGGCATATATCAGAAGGGTATGGTCGTGCTTCTTCTCCTTCTTGCGGGAAACTAGCGCTCTTAGATAGTGCGCTGGTTCGTTATGGTTGACGGGAAAATGCAGTGCGAGACGGTAGTAGTATGTGTGCTGGTCGAATAATAATAGGTGAATTTCTAGCAATCATTGTTTAGTAGCCGGTGAAACCAGTCTGACCGTCTTAGGATCTACTATCTGTGTACCCAGCTATTCCATGTTTTGTATGTACAGTACAGTACCTAGGTACCCCAAGCCACAATGCGGCAGTGCTAATACATACATAGAACTAGATTGCCGCGATGGTTCTGAAATAGGAAATCTTGAAGCGGCCCGGTCGAACTAAGTAATGCTACACTTATACTCCTCCATACACAACACTGTTACCCCACAACAAAGGTTCTCTTACATACAACTGACAACCACACCTTCCTGTGCCTCCTGGTGTGTTTTTAATCTCCCTTCCGCCTCTCTCTACCTACACACTCAAAGAGCACAATGAATAAGTTTCGCGTACGCAAAGCCCCGTGTGATCGTTGTTGCTCTCCGCAAATTAACTTTGACTGACCGCGATGCGACAGTTCGGCGACTCCGAAGGGTCTACCTCCGACTTCGACGACGACACGGCCGGACTTCCCTTTCCTGAACCATTGACCCGTTCCTCCTTTCTCGGCCCCGACTTTGATCCCGCAAAGTACCTATCCTCCCTGACCAACCGCCATCAGAGCCTGGAAGACCTCCGGCAGGAGCTGCGCGACTTAGACCAATTGCTTAGTCGGGAGTTGCTGGATTTGGTCAATGAGAATTACCAAGATTTCCTGTCGCTTGGTATTGCGCTACAAGGGGGAGAAGAAAAGGTTGAGCAGGTTCGGGTTGGGTTGTTGGCATTTCAACGGGATGTCCAGTCGATCCGTGATAAGGTCGATGCAAGGTACCAAGAGGTGGAGCAATTGGTAGAAGAAAAGAAGCGCCTGCGAAAAGGTGCGACTTTAGGGAGGGCTTTGTTGGACTACGCTGATCGGGTCGACGAGCTGGAAAAGAAGCTGATGATTGCGGACACACCTGCCCACCCAGTGGGCTCTACCAAGGACCTCGATACAGACTCCGACCTGCTGGACAGTGCGACCGAGGATAGTGACGATGATGAGCTTCCGAATGGTGCATCGGTCACGCCACTAGTGTCACTGAAGAGACTCGAGCATCACATTCACAAATACGTATACTTGACAAGGTTATCATCACGTATAGGTGACGATCAGCCGTTCCTACTTAGTCAACAGCCGCGGCTGTCGAAGATAAAGTCTGCAATACTTTTGGACCTCAAAACAGCGCTCGAACAAGCGAAGAATGGAGGTGAGAAACGGGATACAAAAACAATGGCCGTATTGCGTCTCTACAAATTTATGGGTGAGGACACCAGTGCGGTATCTGCATTGAAAAATATGAACCTCTAGAATCCATCCGGCGGTACATCCACTTAGCTTTTGCATAGCGTGGGCGTTTGAATTTCGGGATGTTGGGTTCTTTAGGAATACATATGAAATAATACCATTATACACCGTATCCTTCCTAATATAACATAATCTGTACACTCAAAAACTGGGAAACCTCTATTTTACAGACCGCTCAAAGATGCAGAATCGGGGGAATTGTCGGACTTGAACTCTCCGTTCAAACTGAAACCAGGGCCATTGGTCGAGCTCAGCACCTAGCTATTGTCAGCTAAGATGATACATCTGAAATATCAAGGTAGATGCTAGCCTTACCACTTCATAGATCTCCTTGTTTATACGGTCGTTGAGGCCAGCCGCATCTTTCTTGATTTGTTCGATGGTAGTGCGCAGGTTGTCTCGCAATTGCTCGGGAGAGAATGCCAATTGTCCGATTGGAAGTCGAATGACAGCATCTCGTTCCCTGTATACCGTGCCGCCACGCAGGTCCTCAACCCTCGAAGCCACGTCTTCAACAACGGTACCTGTCTTTACGCTTGGCATCAATCCTCGAGGACCGAGGATCCTGCCCAGTCCAGCCCTGTTCAAGGCTTCCAAGCTATCCGGGTGACAAATGATACGATCAAATTCAATGATTCCCTTCTTCACGTTATCGAAAACTTCTTGTTCTCCGACTAGCACGGCTCCAGCCGCTCGAGACTCCTTCTCGTGCCTCGATCCGGCAGGGCACACGACACAAATCCGTGACTCGGTTTGAACTGAATGAGGGAATCGAAGCATGTTGCGGATCACGGGGCCATCTCTCAACGTCTTCAGTCTGATGTGAACTTCGTATTTCGAAGAGATTGGCTCACGGCCGACTTCGAATGCGCGAATGTATCTGTATAATGAGACAGGTTGGCGGTCAGCAAAATGTTCGTAGATGGACATGAGACCACGTTAAGAATACCTCATGGCATCGCACAGTGCGAATTGCTCTACATCCTTGAGATCTCTCTGTCTGAACTCCTTGGGACCTTTCTTTGCCTTCTTAGGAGTCTTCTCCTTGTTCTTTTTGCCCTGTGCCTGGGGATTGTTCTTGGCTCCTCGGACTTGCTGGAAGCTGGAGAGGAAAGAGGCCATTGACCCTTGGCGGAGAGGAGAGCGACATGATGACAATAGACTCTTTGCCGCAGTGGGCAAGAGTGAACTGTAAGAAGACATGACGTTGGCTGGGAGGGAGTGACCTCTCAGACTACTTGCGCGGTTTTCTGCCCGAGAGCTCTTGCGGACTTGCGAGCGGAGAAACGTGATGCCGGTGGAATCCCAATTGAGTCAAATGCCCCTCCAAACATTTTACACTGATCTCCCCACCACTGAAGGTCTGGAAGAATTCATTCGGGTCTATACCAGTGAATTTGGAAGCATCATGTCTAACATGCAGCTGACCTTGGCTGCTAAGGCTAACCAGGCCTCTCTGCTTCCTGTTCTGCTTGTCGCAACCTCTATCAATGAAGCACGTCCCTCTCCGGTGATTACCATCACCTACGAGGATAAGGCTGTTCTTGAGCAGGAGGCCGTTGCGAAATTCACCGGCGTGAGCGGTACCTCTATTTTTGGAACTGTGAACGCCATTCAGGGATTGTTGAAGGATTTCCCCTTCCTCAACTCGAAGGACCAGAAAGTGGTAAGTATATACATATCTCTCGGCCTATAGTCCATGACTATTACCCTTCCATTATATAGGTCAGTTTATCTAATAGTCCATCTAGGAGAATGACTGGCTTTCTCAGCTTGACTCTTTCACTACCCTTGACTTCAAGGCTCTCGATCCTTTACTTCAGCGCCTCAATGCCCACCTCCTTTTGCGGTCTTTTATCGTAGGATATTCGCTTTCCACAGCCGACATTGCCCTGTGGGGTGCCCTCCGCGGAAACCGCGTCGCTGTCTCTGCTGCTAGAAAGGGAGCTCTTGTTAATTTGACACGCTGGTTCAGCTTCCTCGAAGACCTCTGCCCGTGGGCCACATCTGCCCTCGAGGGACTGAATACCGCGGCAAAGGAGAAGAAGGCCACGAAGGGCGGAAAAGGCGAGAAGGGCGGTGCCAACTATGAAATTTCACTGCTTAACACCGAAAAAGGTGTTGTGACCCGATTCCCTCCTGAGCCTTCTGGCTATCTCCACATTGGTCACGCCAAGGCAGCTCTTCTCAATGACTATTTCGCCCATGAGAAATACAATGGCACACTTCTTGTCCGCTTCGATGACACCAATCCTACAAAGGAGAACGTCGAGTTCCAAGATGCAATCCTCGAGGACCTCAAATTGATGGGCATCAAACCGGATAGAATGAGTTATACTAGTGACTACTTTGACCAGCTCTATGAGTATGGTGTGCAGATCATTAAACTTGGAAAGGCCTATGCCGATGATACGGATCAGGAACAGATGAAAAAGGAGAGGTGGGACGGTCTTCCCAGTAAGCGTCGTGATGCCACTATTGAGGACAACCTTGCCCGTTTTGAGGAAATGAAGAAGGGCACCCCAGAGGGCCTTGGTTGGTGTATCCGTGCCAAGGTATTTATTGATGTTGTCCCCTCCCAAGAATTATTCTCACCTAAACTTGTAGATCTCTGTCGACGACAAGAACAAGGCCATGAGAGACCCTGTCATCTACCGCTCCAACCCTGACGCCCATCACCGTACGGGCACGAAGTGGAAGATTTACCCTACCTATGATTTTGCATGCCCTCTGATTGATAGTCTCGAGGGTGTCACTCATGCGCTTAGGACCATTGAGTACCGTGATCGGAACCCTCAGTACCAATGGATGCTGGACACCCTCAACCTCCGCACAGTGCAGGTTTGGGACTTTGCTCGCATGAACTTCATCCGTACACTTCTGTCTAAGCGCAAGCTTACCAAGCTTGTGAATGAGGGTGTTGTTTGGGGCTGGGATGATCCCCGATTCCCTACCATCCGTGGTATCAGGAGGCGAGGCATGACCATCCCTGCCCTCAGGGAGTTCATCCTCAGACAAGGCCCTAGCAAGAACATCACGAACCTTGACTGGACCCTCATCTGGGCGACAAACAAGAAGTACATTGATCCTGTTGCACCACGCCACACTGCCGTCCTTAAGAAGGATATTGTCAAAGTAACCGTTAAAGGAGCACCCGCACCTTATATTGAAGAGAAGCCCAAGCATGGCAAGAACGCTTCCATCGGCATGAAGAAGGTCGCCTACAGTAGCTCTCTCCTCCTTGACCAGGAGGATGCCAAGAGTTTCCAGGAAGGAGAGGAGATCACTCTCATGAACTGGGGCAACGCTATTGTGCGCCAGATCATGACTGACGCAAGCTCAGGCGCTGTCAAGGAGCTTCAGTTGGAGCTACACCTGGCCGGTGATTTCAAGAAGACCGAGAAGAAGGTTACTTGGCTGTCCACCGACCAAGACCTGGTCCCCGTGGAATTGGTCGACTTTGATTACCTTCTGAACAAAGATACCTTGACCGAGGATGATGTCCTAGAGGATGTCCTGAACCGGAACACTGAGTTTAGGGAGGAGGCCACCGCCGATTGCAATGTTACCGAGTTGAAGGAAGGTGATATCATCCAGTTTGAGCGAAAGGGCTTCTACCGTGTTGACAAGGCTTATGCTCCGGACCAGCCGGCTGTGTTGTTCTACATCCCTACGGGTAAGACCGGTGGTAAATAAAGGCAAGCCCTATTTAGACGGTAGACCTAACAATTTGGACTGTATACGAAGACGTATATAGTAGGGATCTCCCCGGTGGGCTTCAGTACCCTTTCAGTTTGTCTAATTGATGATAATGCCAGCAAAATGGTAATCGCTTGTAAATGAATTCTCCGTAGTTGACTCTGCTAATATACTAATAGGATTAGTTACCTAGATTTTTTAAACTGCTTGAACAGCTCGAATCGCTTGAAATGTGATTCATTAAGATCAGCACTTTTTAAGGCTCATAATAATGACAATTTTATCTACCAAGCCCACCCAGGGCCTACACCTAAGGACTTGGGGACCTGGGGCTTGGCAGTCTAGAGGTTTGAGGGGCTCGAAGGCTCTAAAGACTAGGGAACTCTAAAAATTAGAGGGCTCTAAAGCTACTGCTGGAAAACCGGTTATCAGCAATCGGTTAAGAAGGCCTTTCAAATTGTTTATAATGAGGTATTGCTTACAACGAATATAGATGACTAGAGCTTGAAAACTTTACTTTTATAGATATATAAGAACTATTATCTAGTATTTTCTATTATTCTAAGAATTTACTATTCTAAATTCTATATTTTGGTGGATAGAGTTTTAAAAATCAGTAAATGTATATATATTTTTGATGTTATATTATACTGTGGGAAAATCGGGTACTAATATCTCACGTGATCTTTTTATACTTGATTTTTTATTGGCTACTAGTCAAGTCACATGATAACGAAGACCCACTAAAGCTCAATATAAGAATTTTGTATGGGAACCAATCTGACCGCTTAATTAATTGCCTATATCGGGTCATTGCTTTATATGGGGGTTGCTTATAACGGGTTTTTTACAGTAAATGCAAAAGAAATCCAATATCAACTATTACACACCTAATATACACCCTTACTAGAGTAGGTAGGCGGAATGGGTAGTAAGTAGAGACTTGAAGGTCTCTACTAGTGGCCACAGCGTTCCCCATAGAACGCTGAATACTTATGAACCTTGTCTAGTAGGCTTATTAGGTACTCTAATTTTTAGTAAGTTCTATTAGTCGCTTCTACATATTTGTAAGGTAAGTAATAGACAGTTAGTAAATAAATGATTTTAGTAATCATTGGTAGGCAGATAGATAATCGAGAAATCAAAGCACTTTCAGCAATCAGTCTTGCAATTGGTAAGCTATAAGAAAAGTAGGAACGGGGATAGGGTACTATAGAAGGCGGCGGCATGATCATAATCAAAAGGTCACGTGAAGTAAACCTGTAATTGACCGACCAAAATCCAGAGCCATGACGTGAAGAAAAAGAGCTATGTCCCCTATTAGGTTGCTCAGCTAAAGCTTCGCAAACTATCGTACACATGCCTTAGCATACCATTCAAATAGGGCGGGTCAAAATAGGTGATGAAGACTCAATAAGTCACGACGATATGCTAGAAGCTATTGTAAATTACAGGCTCCCGAGTCCGAAGCAATCACATGCATCTCTATGAGCTTAAACCAAGAGAATCATATAACGTAAATGGAAAAATTTCACAACATTACTCTGTTTGCTCTAGCAGATCACAGAGTGCTAGGAATGGTTCCACGAGGTTAAAGGATATCGGATGTGGTGAGGGCATGGATACCAGACAATGACTAATAGCTCTTACTCTACGTTCCTACTACTAAGGTTTCGGTAACCCCGTCGTATAGACATGCATTCAGACCTAGAGTGGATGATGGGACGATTACGTCGTGATATCTCACCACCGGAATCGCTGGAAAGTAAATTCGTGTACGACAACATTCTTGGATATCATGAAATTCTATTTCTTTATGAAACGTTACAATACAAGTGGACACCTGAAAAAGTGTAACGGATAAGGTCAATTGTACTAGTCCTAACTCAGACAGTTTACTTCCCATTAGCGCCGATCATTTGATCGTCTCCTTCGTTTCGTTCTTCAATTTCCCCGCAACACTTTCATTCAATGGGCGTAACAGCACAGGATCTCATCCCTCCATTGGCCCATCAAACTATTCGATCGCAGATGATGAACAAGCGACAAGAAGCTTGGGTGCTTACTTCCCCACTAACGTTTTCATGCGATTATCCTCCATCTGTCATCGTCATATAGTGTCTTTGTCCAGCCTTTCCGTGGGTCCCGGCTCTCTTTCCGATGGCATCCCATGTCCAAAACCTTGGAAACAATCATCGCGTCATGCGGTCCCTCCAGAGTCAATTCCTTCCGTGTGCTGCACTGTCTGGGCATACAAATGCCGGAACGAATGAGCCCCGATGCTTCCCTGGCCCCTCGTCCATATACTTCCACCGGGTCGCCTCGGATAGGTCACCACCTTCTCATACGTCAAGACCATCGAGGAGTCCTCGAATCAACTTGTCATGTTCCTAATGTATATCACATATTGACTTTGTGCTCGACTGGTGGACGCAATTTTTTCCGGTCGGGCTACTCTTTGGCTTGGTCTCTACCTCAGTTGGTCTCTATCACAACTTGACTAGCCGGAAGCTTCCTAGGATCTACTACGTCAGCATGATAGCTTTCTGTAGGATGACTCTCTCAATTTGAGTAGAGTTGGTCCTGGACGGGGAGTCGGTGGTTATTGTAGCCCTTGCACCCTTGCGGAAGCAACTTTCTTTTCATCCTCCTGCTCTTACTTGTGCCTACAAGGGGAGGACCTTTTTGTTCGCCGTGTGTTGTCTCGTTTTGCTTGAGCTTTTTCCCACCTAACTTTATTCGCTCACTTTTGTCGCTCGGCGAAGCATTGGGTGCACATTAAGGGAGGCCCTACTGCCCTAGACAAGCTAACGAGAGCAAGATGGCCGAGCAAAGCGGCGCGTCGAATGACGTCGAACAGTCGGGTCTGCAAGCACCGGGATCCCAGGGTCGTCTTTCTACCTCCGAAGGGCGCGCCTCTAGACGAATCTCGCGGGTCTCTTACAAGGAAGATTGGGCGAATCTCGACGAATATGGTAAGCTTGTTAAGTATGTATCGACCTACCGCGAGGGTCGAGGCGATGAAGCAGAGGGAGAGGAAGAGGTGAAAAGAGTTTGGTATGCTCCATGGAAGAAACGCAAGGTCCGTGTGAAACATGTGGACCAGGATGCTGGCGTGTTCCCGGAGGATTGGCTCCTCACCGACATCCATCAAGGTCTGTCTGAGCATGAGGTTTCAAACAGACGGCGCAGGGCGGGATGGAACGAGTTGGTGTCAGAGAAGGAAAACCCCATCGCCAAGATCTTGTCGTACTTCAGGGGCCCAATTTTATATGGTAAGTCATGCCGACTTGTGCTCAACGTCCCATTTCTAGGATAGCGTGCCTGACCGATCTCAGTAATGGAGTTGGCCGTCCTTCTTGCAGCAGGTCTAGATGACTGGATCGATTTTGGTGTCATCATTGGTATTCTGTGTCTGAACGCTGCTGTCGGTTGGTACCAAGAGAAGCAAGCCGCCGACGTTGTCGCTAGTCTTAAGGGGGATATTGCAATGAGAACACCAGTTATCCGTGATGGTCATGAACAGGAGATTCTAGCCCGCGAGCTCGTACCTGGTGATGTGGTATGTCTTTGATTTTTGCACCCCAGTTATTGTGAAGTCGACTTCTGGAGACTTACAGATATGGTAGATCATAGTCGGCGACGGCCAAGTCGTCCCTGCTGATTCTCGGGTAATTTGTGATGTGAACGATCCAAATGGATGGGAAGAATTCAAGACCATGCAGAACCAGGGTGACCTAAGCAGTACTTCAGAATCTGACATTGAAGATGCTGGAGGTGATGAGGGCAAAGAAAAGAACAAGGAAGAAGGTGGTGATGAAAAGCCACAGAAAACCAGAAAACGTGGCTACCCTCTCCTAGCCTGTGACCATTCAGCTATCACCGGAGAGTCTCTGGCGGTTGATCGTTACATGGGTGAAATGATTTACTACACTACGGGCTGTAAGCGTGGCAAATGCTACGCCGTTGTCCAGACTTCTGCGAAACTCTCGTTCGTGGGTAGGACCGCTACCATGGTGCAGGCGGCCCAAGGCGCTGGCCATTTTGAAAAAGTCATGGATAATATCGGTACCTCACTTCTCATCCTTGTCATGGCATGGATTCTGGCCGCATGGATAGGTGGTTTCTTCCGGCATATCCCAATTGCTTCGCCTCGCCAGCAAACGCTCCTACACTACACCCTGGCTTTGCTGATTGTCGGCGTTCCTGTCGGTCTACCTGTTGTTACAACCACAACCATGGCTGTAGGAGCAGCTTACCTTGCAAAGAAAAAGGCCATAGTGCAGAAGCTTACCGCGATTGAATCTCTTGCAGTATGTTGTGACATTTAACTTCCTCCCGAACAGTGACGCTAATAAACTACTAGGGAGTTGATGTCTTATGTTCCGATAAAACTGGTACCCTTACAGCAAACAAGCTGAGTATTCGGAATCCATATGTGGCCGAAGGTGTAGATGTCGACTGGATGTTTGCCGTGGCAGTTTTGGCGTCGTCCCACAACATTGATTCGCTAGACCCAATTGACAAAGTTACTATTCTCACGCTCAGGCAATATCCGAAGGCGCGAGAGATTTTACGCAGGGGATGGAAGACCGAAAAATTCCAACCCTTCGACCCGGTTTCCAAGCGTATCGTGACCATTGCCAGTTGCGACGGGATCAGATACACCTGCACCAAGGGTGCCCCCAAGGCAGTGCTTCAGTTGACAAACTGTTCTAAGCAGACTGCCGACTTGTATAAGGCCAAGGCACAGGAATTTGCGCACAGAGGCTTCCGCTCTTTGGGAGTCGCTGTTCAGAAAGAAGGAGAAGACTGGACCCTTCTTGGAATGCTTCCGATGTTTGATCCACCCCGAGAGGACACGGCGCAGACAATCCACGAAGCGCAAAATCTAGGTATCAGTGTTAAGATGCTTACAGGTGATGCATTGGCCATCGCTAAGGAGACCTGCAAGATGCTTGCCCTCGGAACCAAAGTGTATAACTCTGACAGGCTTATTCACGGCGGCCTTAGCGGTGCAATGGCAGGAGATTTGGTAGAAAAGGCAGATGGATTTGCCGAGGTGTTTCCTGAACATAAATATCAAGTTGTCCAGATGCTTCAGGACCGAGGTCATCTAACTGCGATGACTGGCGACGGTGTGAATGACGCGCCTTCGTTAAAGAAATCCGACTGCGGTATTGCTGTAGAAGGCGCTACAGAGGCAGCACAATCTGCGTCAGACATTGTTTTCTTGGAACCAGGTCTGTCGACAATTATTGATTCGATCAAAGTTGCTCGACAGATTTTCCACCGCATGAAGGCATATATTCAATATCGTATTGCTCTTTGCTTGCATTTGGAGATTTATCTAGTCACATCAATGATCATCATTAATGAGAGCATCCGTGTCGAATTGGTTGTCTTCCTTGCTCTATTTGCAGACCTTGCTACAGTCGCAGTCGCATATGACAATGCGTCGTTTGAGCTGCGGCCTGTGCAATGGCAACTTCCAAAAATCTGGTTCATTTCATGCCTGCTTGGCCTCTTGCTCGCATTGGGAACATGGGTAGTTCGTGGTAGTATGTTCCTTCCGTCGGGCGGTATCATCCAAAACTGGGGCTCCATTCAAGAAGTGCTTTTCCTCGAAGTCGCGCTCACGGAAAACTGGCTTATCTTCATTACGCGCGGCGCGGACACCTGGCCTTCAATTCATCTAGTTACCGCCATCCTGGGTGTGGACGTCCTGGCAACCATCTTCTGCTTGTTCGGCTGGTTTAGTAACGAAACTATGCCCACCAACCCCGCCGACAAATTCGTTGAAACCACCAATGGCTGGACTGACATCGTTACGGTGGTCCGAATTTGGGGTTACTCCCTTGGCGTGACCATCGTCATCGCATTGGTGTACTTCATGCTGAACAAGTTCAAGTGGCTTGATGACCTGGGCCGAGAGAAACGCGACAAGGGCGATTTGAAAATTGAAAATCTACTTGGTCACCTTTCCCGCCTGACCGTCGAGTACGAGAGGCCTGGCCAGCCGCCAGCTCGCTTCTACTTGGCTGCTCCCAAGGAAGAGGAGGAAGTGGATTAATCGTATCACTCTGATAACGTTTGACTTGCAGGATCTGCTCCTGCGTGTTTCCAATGAGTGGTTACAATGAGTGGAATGAAGCCATAACTGGAAAAACTGTTATTCGTAATAGGCTTGGGCGGAGGAAGTCTATACCAAGCTGCAGATATTCACCTCTTTTTAAATCACTAATAGTTCCTGTACTTGGTAATTTAATCGAATATACCTATGTACTGATTTGCAGCTGGGATTCTTGCATTGTATATTCTCAGTAGTGCCAATTGCAGTCCAGCGTCTGCTGAGAAGCGGTACTTCAAGTAAGTGAAGAGTAAGTTAAAATTCGATTTATATGATAGTGTTACGAAGATGGGTCGTAAGATGTAAGAGCAGAGTATTCGTATACCAGCGACATCCCCTGCCGACCACGTGGGTCGATCACAACCCTCTAGCCCGATTGTAAATCATCAGCATCTCATCGCCCATCCGCTTCTCGGTCTCCTTCAGCATCGCCGTGACGCCACCACGTTTGTTAATGGCTGCGTTGGACTCCTCTTTGGCCATCTCGACTGTTCCAGACTTGTCAGCATCGAGTCATACACTCAAGAAGAGAACCATAGATGGGATATGAAGAAAAACAAAGCATACCATGGAGAAAAACAGCAGCCCTCTTCCCACTAAACATAGCATGCGGCACATTAGTGCTGTTATCACTATTGCAATCCCCAACAGCAAAGACACCAGCCAAACTAGTCCTCATCCCAGGGTTAGTAGTAGCATCAATCTTATTCCCTAGCATAGCCAACCCCAGCTGCTTCGGCAAATCAGACCTCTGCTCAGAAGGATAATTAGTGATAAACGCATTCCGATCAACATGGGACCCATTCGTAAAATGAATGCGGAAGATATCAAGCTGTCTTGTTCCATTCCGGTCCTTAACCTCCTCGCCATCCTGGATGCGCTCAAAGGACTCAATCGTCGCGTTCTCAACCCGCACATTATACATCGCCAGCTGCGCCTCCCAGTTCGGGTACTTAGCCGCCAACTCCGCCTCCGCCTCCGCCGTCTGCGTCCCGTTCACGAACGCAATGATATCCTTGTTCAGCGTGTATACTTCCAACACGCTGCCCACGACATCGGGTAACGCGCCGAGAATCCCGAATGGCTCGTCCCGGTGCTCGTACCCGTCGCACCAGGGGCACCAGTAGACTCCTTTGCCCCAGGCTTCCTGGAGACCCGGTGTGTCGGGTAGGTCATCGACGAGCCCGGTGCCCAGGACGAGCTTGCGAGCGGTGTACTCCTTGCCGCCGGCATCTTTGGCGAGGAAGTACGAGGCGTTCGAGGCTTTGTCGGAGACGGGCTCGACGGTGTTGATTTTCTTATCGATGAAGGTTGCTGTGTCGTATTTGGAGATCTGTTCGCGGGCGAGACCGCGAAATTCACTGGGTACGGTGCCTTTTTTTTTTAAAAAAAAATTATATTTGTTAGTTGGGGGAGGGAACTATGAGGTGAGGTGGGGGGTTTGGGGGTGTGATTTGCATACCATCGTTGCCGATTACATCGTGCATGTTCCGGGTTGCGGCATTCCGGTACTCGCCTGAGTCGAAGAGGGCTGTCTTGCGTCTTACTCGGGATAAACCACTTAGGACGCTGAGGCCTGCTGGGCCGCCTCCTACGACGATCACCTCGTAGTCTGTTTGGGGGACGGAGGCCGCGAGGGCGATGGTCAGGGAGGTGAAGAGAGTGTAGAAGAGGGATTTGGGAGCCATTATGGGTGATCAACACTCGATGGGGATGGGAGAGGAATGATAAATTGCTGGGTGGCAGGATCCATGGACTCCTTTAAAATATTGAGAACCCTCCGAACTTGAGCAGGGTTTAGCATAAGCCCACTGTCCATAGCCTAGCTGAGGAGAGATCATCCCAGATTATATGCTGCCAAGAGAAGAAACCCACTGCTTGACCGGATAGTGGTGAGATGGGATCGTGTTGCATATTCTGCAATAATTAGATTGCGCTGTATTGCTTGGAACAGGTATAAATGAGAGGGGTCATGCAGAAGCAGAATTTGTTGTTGTGCATGATTAGTGTCGGACAATCCAATGAATGTGGAGGAAACCGGATGGTTCGTGGCAACAATTTAATCTAGATCGTGCGTAAGCTGAGAATATTTTAGTCAGAATACTACTCCATCGTAGCTGAGAAGAGCTGAAGACAGACACAGTGAAATGATATAAAAATCAAGGAGGATCGGCAGGGCCGGGAGCCAATAGTTCATGCATTGAAGCGGATCCTGCGCTAACTTCCGTATTTTTGCATCGCTCAGATCTAAATTCCTTGATCTATTTCATTATGAATCCTGGTTGAGCGGTAATTTTACATCGAAATATTATTGACAGGGGTGGATAAGGTAGTATCTCTGCGGATATGTTGTAAGGACCGAGAGCGCTTGACAGGATGAGCTGTAGTTGTATGAGCTGAAAGACTTGAATATTACGACTTGCACGTGCTGAGAGTTTGCCCTAATGCCGTAAGGGATAAATTGATCTAGTACCATCCCGAGACAGTAAAGGAATAAATGCCCTCAAGCTTATATACAACTTCCGCCTGCCAAGTCCACTAACGGAAACGGAAAAAAGCAATAAGCTCCTAGCTCGATATATGTAGTACTAAACATTAATATTAAATGAACATGTGCAAGGTAATTTCAATCATCCGGGCCGCCAAAACAATGACCTATCGGCCTAGCGCAGGATCGACGGAAGACGATAGTCATGGCGCAAAAGGCGTGATTTGGATTTCATTAAAGTGTTTTTCACTCCGTCCAAGAAGCCCTGATTCCCATACGCCTGAGTAACATCCCACATCATAACACCTCCGAAGCTACTGAAAGACTTGCTGTATGCAATTACCGCTTCCAGTTTCGAGGCTGGAACGTAACCCGTACTCGCAGCATTCGTATTGGCTGGGACTCCTACTAGGACCTTGACGTGCTTGTTCTTAGATACGCTTTTTGCCCAGTTATCCCATTCCTCAAAGTTGAAGCTGTTCTGCGTTTGCTGGCCCTCTGAAAAGGAATTCACTCCGCACCAGTTGTTGTAGAACTGAACAAACACTGCGTCAATGGATACAGGCCCGTGGAGAATATCCTTGTCCGCCACATCTGGGTATGGGCATTGTGGTGCAGCAGTTAGATAATATTTCCTCGATCTGTCGGCATCCGACAACTCGCGAAGACGGTTTGCGAATGCTGCCATATGCGTAACCTTCGCCTCAAAGTCGAAATCAAATCCATCAACCGTCGCGTTGCCAAATGGTCGATGGATTGTCCCTGACTTAGCCCGAACGCCGTGGATACCGGTGCTATTGGAACGGTGGAAAGGGTTGAAACGATTGAAACGACCGGCGGGATAACGAGACGTCTTATTGGAATAGGGGGCGTTCGTAATCGATCCATTATTCAAGACAGGGCGCGTGACATGCGGCGTACTAGAAGGGGTGCTAGAGGAGGTGATAGAGGGCGTACTGGAAGGTGTGCCAGAAGGAGTACCACCAGTCTTGACAGGACCAAACGTCTTCCAGATTAGGTCGGCACCAGCTTTGGCCGCGGCTTGCGATTGAAAGCCTCCCTCACTGTAGGTGGCACCACCAATAGACAAAATGATAGTTTTCCCCTTCTTTTGGCAGGTATTTATATCCGCTCTGGTATTATTAGCTTCATATTACATCAGATGATGTTGTAGACATACTCCATCTGTGGGCATTTCATCAGGTTGGTACCCTCAAACTTGGTGCAGCGGTCACCCGCGTTGGCGAAATCGAACTCCGGTGCACCACCTGGTCCGTTGACCGTCATTAGAAAAGCAAGTATAATAACCTAAACTAAGGTGAGCGACATTCGTCTAGCAATCTAGAAAGGAAAAGCCTCACATCGATTCTTTTATCTAGAACTAGTTAGTGTTTGAACAAATGAGTCCGGCCTCCAATACACTTACCATCACAGTAATGTGCTAATCGCTGCTGTGCCAATTTTCCTTGACCATTGAAGGAGTTCTGACCTAAACCAAGAGACAGCGTCAGTAGCGTTCCATTCAGTGTCTTTCTGAGACGTACCCCAGTATACAGCGACATTAGATGTGGAGTTAAGATCGAGTTTGGCATATGCTCTGCCTAGAGAAGCCAGAGCCACCGTCAAGGCAAGGATGCTCTTGGCAAAAGACATGATCTGGCGCCCACTATGCCTCCAGACAGCGATCGTAAAAGTTCTGAGGTTGACTGTTATGTTCTGCCAATGAAGGCAAGCACAAAGTGACCAGAACACCGACTTGCTGGTGCCACCTAGCTTCTGAGCAGCGAAGGATTAAGGATTAAAGCACATGAGTTTAGCATGGTAACAAACTGTCTTTAAGTCTTGTTACTCGCAGCGTCCACCAATGTTATGGTTGAAAACAAGTAGCGAGTTCCATGAATAGAATGGCCGACATTGCTCTGAATTGAGACGGTGGGCATTCCGAGAGGCTGCCATGCTTTGACTCAAGCCTGTATAGCATAGAATGCCATCCACTCAGAAGGTAGCACTGATGATTTCCAGCATGCCTGTCTAGTATTATTTTCCCAGGTGCCGCTGTTTTGTTTGTGTGCATTCCTAAGGCTTGTTGTGCAACCAGTAGGATCTCTCGCTCATGGAATGTTCTCTCCTTGGAAATATAAGGTCGTGATGGCGCTGCCTCCCCGTGCTAACAGATTCCACATATCCCAAATCTTACCGAAGAGATGGTCCACTCTTATTGAATCGATGCTCGAAAAAAATCCGAGCTACCATAGTCTAGGTAGCTCCACAACTTAAAGTTTGAGATTGCAAGCCACGATCTCCGGGCGTCGTGGAGGCTGTACCTGAGCTACTGTACAGATCCATGTGTGTCTGTAGTGTTTCCTGTAACGCTGTACTACCTAAGGCGTCGCTTCAGACGACGCTTTGCGAGATCAAAGATTCCACAGTAAGAATCATCTCCACGTAGAGTTACTGTAATAGACGGGGTCGGTTAAATAAGCAGGCTCCGCTGTGGCTATAGATCATTGACCGCGTATACCTGCCTTCAGCTCTGTTAGTGCCATTCATGCAAGAAGTGTCAACTAAATGACTCGCGCAACCCAGTACGCGAAGATGAATGTTCACTCACTCCCTGTTAGGAAATGACAATCTGTCCACTTCAGTCTGCTATTTTGGAAAAAGCCTTGACATAACCGAGGAATGCTGTTGTTGTCTTGGCGAAGAAGAGGTATGTGAAGCACAAGACCAAAAATCTATCGTTGAGCGATTATGTTATCGTCCTCGTGTTAAGTTTTGGGGGAGGGAGAAAAGAAAAGTAAAAGAAGGTTGGCACAAGTCTGAATCCGAACTAATAGGGCATGTTCATCTTATAATTGATATACTAGTAGAAGTTGGGGATGATAGCATTGGGACGAAAGGGTGAAGGCTTGTCTTCAATTTAGTGCCTCAGGCAGCATGTCCGAGAAATGCCAATCGTTTGGAAGTCCCGAAAGCCGAATACTTCCTCTCCATGCATAGCAATGTAGTCTAATACTAGCTTGAATGCACTTTTTTGTCGCCGTAGCTCTTGAGCTCATCGGCGAATTCCTACCACCCTCTCAACAGCTTCATCATTGCTCATTGCACTGTCAATCACCCCCGCTACTTTGAGAACATCCACTACACCCTCGATGATCTTCCGATCTACTCCCTTCGTGCCCTGAACAAATTTGACATCCTTTAGCCATTCCTTACCATCCTCCTCTCCATAGGTACATCCCAGCTCTCCGGTGCCAAGCAATCTCACAGCTTCTGCTGTGTCGGTCTCAAAGTCCTTGATGCCTTGATCCAAGAGCTTGAACAACTGCTGCAGCTTGCCGTCAGCCTCTTGATCGGGGAATACAGCTGTCGATGCTACAATCATCCAAGACGGCCATGGGGTGTAAATCTCTCCGATCTTCTTGAGTGGGGGATGAGGTTTCTCAGCTGTGGGATGGAAGTAAGGTTTCGTAGTAAAATGCTCCCACATGAAGAATTCAGCCGTTGGCTCGGGCTTCTTCTCCGGCTGTGCGGCATCGTATCCAGTCACTCCATTGCGCAGAGCATTGAATGGTCCCAACGGGACGCTGGCCAAGGAGTCGGATCTCCAACCATGTTTCTGAGCGAGGACGAATGACATGATGTGGGAGCCACTAGGGCGCTATCAGCACGCACACACACACACACATACACAAACCTAACGAAGATGTTCCGGAAGACAATTAATTAGCCTATGGTAAACGCACCTTCCCAGTCGGCTAACACCCACACGCTTGTCCTTCAAGTCCGTGACGCCGTGGATATCCTCCCTTTCTCGACCAGTGACAATAGCCCACCGTAATGGTGTAGCAACCCATTCTCCGATCACCTTGTATCCGCCAGAGGCGGCATCCTTCTGCGCCTGCTGTTTACCAGCCAGACCAGCAACCCATCCCTCAGTCAACCCAATGGCTAAGTCAATTTCCTTCTCACGAAGGGACGTGATCATATGCCCCGTCCCAGATGGGAACGGGACTATGGAGATCTTGAACGTAAGTGACCCGAGAGCTGGGGAACGGAGGGCAAGGTGGAGAGGAGTGAGGTAGTGTTCTACAATCCACAATGTTAGCGATACTCGTCGAATATCTAGCAGACTCACGCCTAGCCCGACGGGGTATATTTGCGTGGAGCCTTAGCATAGTATTATGAATTAAGGAAAGCGGACACTACCGGGGACATAGCCGATCCGGATGGTTTCCGTGTTTGAAGCCATAGTGGGCTTGGTGTGATGGGCCGAGGAACTGATTTCTGAATCCCGAGGTACTTTGCAAAAGTGAGATTGGTTTTATTGGGAGCTTCTCCAGTCTTGCGATTAGTTTGGTGGGTTAAAACAAGCCTTGTCATGAGGAGTTGGTGGGGTTGTGGAAACGCGGGGCTTTGAATTTATTTTATCACGTTAGCGATCGATCGATCTAGATATATGTTCATTCAATTCAGATGAAGTAATATCTACCAAAGACAAATTTAGATCTCGTTTTCATTGTTCTCCTTTGAATGATTAGACCATTTCATGTTCATAATGATAAGAATAATAATTACATTAAGTCTAACAATTAATCTAAGATCTCTATGAAAACCACGACATGATCTGACAGTATTTACAATGCATCAAGCACCGGGCAACATAACGGCCGTTACACATTCAAGTCATCCGGATGTCTTTCTCCTCAGCAGTCCAGCCTCCATTAGGTTCCCTAGGGCTGCCAGCAGCCCTGAACGAGGGCTTCGTGTACATCCAAAACTGTACACCGAGGTAAAGATCGCAAACACACTGGAACAGCGCGCACATGCGGAATGCCCAGGGAATCACCTCCTGACTGCAGAAAAAGTAACTCAGTTTCATCAGATCACCGAGGATCCATGCGGCTAGAACCGACACCCGAAATCCGTTGCATGAGCGAGACCGATGGTTGGAAAGAATCTGAGGAAGTGGCAGGGTAGCCTCCACAGCCAGACCGATATATCCGAGACAGTTGATATAGAACTCCGACTGCGAAATTGGGGGAAGACAGATCTGGATGAATGAAAGTGCGGCAAGGAAGTAGGCCAAAAACATCCAATACCTAGAATCACACAGCATGTAAGTACCTACATATATTAAAATCTGGAGCCATTTGGGATACATACGGTTTTGCGCTCTTCCACTGCCAGAAATCGTAGGGCCTCGTAAGCCCGCCACCATTAGCAGCGCTGCTGAAGGGGACGTGCTCGAGGCTATTCTTCACTCCGGGAGAAGGCCGATTGTCCAGCGCAACCTTCAGCAGAACCATTTGCACCCCAATCATGATGACGGCCTGCACCAACAACGTAAAAGAATAGTTGTCGCCGAACCAAAAGAATATCCTAATCCCAAGGGTCAATGTCAGGCCGTTCGGGACATAGCAACGCAGAATATAGGTATGGTCTTACTTCAAGATCGACGCGACAAGCATGATCAGAGGGATATCCAAAGAGAACCCGGCGGAACTCCTGGTCCGATGAATGCTGAGAATCTGATCGGCATAGGAGGTCACAGGTGAAGTGATAAGACTAGAGTATCAACGGTCCACGGTCAGCGTTTCAAAGCCAAATATCGAAGGTGTAGGATATCGAGGATTAAGAGTGAACCCACAAGAACGGCGCTCCATATTCAAGAGCAATAGAAACAAGATACATTGCGTAGCCAGACACCCGGTGGGTAATATAAGTAGGAAATTGAGTAGCAGAAACAGGCTCAAGCTGTTGGAGCGAGTTCTAAGTTAGTATTTGGTCTATCCCCTGTGCGATTAAGGTGAACGGACGGAGTTTGCGGATCCCTGTAGGTAGTGAAAACAACAGGTCAGGGGGCGGCCTCGAAACCAACCAGAACCAAGATTGTTCGGGCTGATATAATAATAATCTAGGAATTAAGAATATAAAATAGTATTCAGCCAAGCCAAGCGAAAACCGATCAAGAGCTCAGGATTGTTCAATAACCCCCGGAGCCAACAATCTAGCGGGACATTTTCCACGACTTGGCCGAATGCGCCCTTTTTTGCGCGGTCCCTTGTGCTGACTCAGCGGCCCCACTCGGACCTTATTTTTGCTTGATTTCCCGAACAATTGAATTGATAAGATAAATACTCCTTGCTGGAGAAATTCAAGGGTATGTATTTGTATGTCTACAATAAGACTCATGAATGTTATCAGTGCTGAATATCTCAACAAATAAATCAAACAGGTATGTGTATACGGTATAATCTACTCGTTGCAACTATTTCGCAATTCAAAATTCAATCCTCCAGGTATTTCCAATGCCGACGTTAGGGTTCTTAACAACGGCATATGGGGCCTTGCCGTCGGACTGGGCATGGTACTCGATGGAAGCCGTGGATGCAGACTTGGCTCCGTCCTCAATGATGGTCACAGCGCTCTTCTCCTGCCACTCTTTGGGTGGGTCGATCACCACCACCCGCTCAACACGAACGCTGCTCATGGCTTTGAGGTATCCAGCTGTCTTGGGGCCAATGGTTCCAATATTCTCCGAGGATAGAGTGGCGTCATGGAAGTGGAAACGGCGATGGATATATGCGCCTCGTTCGTAATCAAATGTCTCACCGTCATCCACGTACAGGGTGCCATCAGCCTCGTCATTCTTGTCCAAAACGACAACAAGTGTGTATGGATCCCATTTCATCAGCCCACTGCTGCGGCGTGGCCGGTCCTTGCGAGGAATCACATGACCGCCTTGCATTAAAACCGGCACTTTTTCAAGAGGGGCGGGTACCTCGTGCTTCTTGCCGGCCCCTTGGTAGACAGTGTAATCGAAATAATCGTAATACTTCTCGTCATCAGCAATGTAAATATTGACAGTAGTTGCTCCCTCAGAGACTACTGGCTTCGTGAGGATACCGGTGGAGCCAAGGTAAAGCTGATCATCGATGACAAAGCCTGCTTCGTCCGAAGGATGAACATAGAACTGGGGTCTCACAATCGGCGTTCCGTTCACCGAAGCTTCGTGGAATGCAGTATACCAAGCAGGTAAGAGCTGGTATCTCAACCGAATAGCCTGGGCAATGATAGACCTGTGAGGCTCACTGATCAAGTATGGCTCGCGCCGACGAGTATCTATATGTGCGTGTGCACGGAAGAAGGGATACCATATCCCAGTTTGGTACCACCGTGTGAGGAGGTCCTTGCTCGGGTTGTGGAAGAAACCACCAACATCAGCTCCTGCGAAGGGAAATCCGGATATGCCGTTGTTTAGAACCATGGGAAGAGAAATAGCCAGATGGTCCCAGGTTGCCTGATTGTCACCAGTCCACATGGCAGACATCCGTTGGGCTCCAGCATAATACGACCGAGTCAGAATGAACGGCCGGCGAAGTTCGCCTTTCTTACGTTCCAGCATAGCACCGTACGTAGCATTCACGAATGTTATACCATTAACATTATGAACGTCACGGTGCTCCCAGTTGCCATAATGCAGGTTGTCCTTGGGCATCGTCGTTTCCGGGCCGTTGAACACCGAGGGCTCATTCATATCATTCCAGATGAAAACATTTGGAAGCGTACCCTTGAACTTTTCGTATTTAAATAGGCTTTTCCACCACTTGAGGGCCTCCGGATTAAAGCAGTCCACCCAATGAGATGACCCCGGCCAGCACCACCCCTCGTAAACTTCACCATCCTTGTTCCGGGTGGCCAGGTTTTTGCTCTTCAGCTCTTCAGAGATAGTGTATTTCTCCTTGTTCTTGATATGAGGATCAATGATAACCACGAGCTTGCGTTCAGAGTCATCAAGTTGCTCTTCCATGCCAATCGGATTTGGAAAGGTGAGTGGGTCCCAAGTGAAATACTTCCTGTCGTCTAGATATTCGATGTCGAGCCATATAACATCATATGGGATCTGGTACTTGTCGAAATTGCGATCAACATCTTTCACGTCCTCATCGGTGACGTAATTCCAGCGGCATTGATGGTATGCGATAGCGAAATGTTGAGGCAGCTGAGTATAACCAGTGAGCTCACCATATTTCTTGCTAATATCCTGTGGCGAAGGTCCTAAAAAGACGAACACGTCGATTTGCCCAGACTCGGAGAACCAATGACTTTGAGTATCCGTTTTTGAACCAACCCCTAAAGCAAGGGGATTGGCGGTTGACGACGACTTCACAATGTCAACCCATGTCTCGGCGGCGTTGAGCCAAAATACACCAACGGTAGATCCCTGTCGGTGCGCCTGCATAAGGGGAATTGCGCCGTACAAAGTCATCGGGCTGTTGAGTTCGTACTCAAACACGTCTGAGTTGTACATGCGATAGGGCTCTTCATGGTTTCCCGAGCCACCTCTATTGTGCTGTTAGCTTGCCTTATACCGAAAACAGGGTATTCTGGTTGATCCACCTGGTCTCTCTCAAGGATAATGAATCGGCATGCTCTGGGATTCCGAAAACATGGCTGTAGCCTGGGAACGTGATATCAAGTCCCACGCTCTCAGGGCCTTTAGGCTTTGAGTCTGTGTTTCCACCGAATGTCTCTTCCCACCAGGTACTCTCGTCTTCCTTGGAACCGGACTCCTGCTCAATGTCGCGTTCAGTAGCGTCCACCTTCGGCCGCCAGTGCTCCATGTTTAAGTATCCTTTGTGATTAAATTGGATATGGGTCTGCCCATCCCTCTGAAACTCTACATTGAACGGGGAATGATGGATGATCGCTTGAAAACCGTCCTCAGGTCCGTACAGAACCTTGGTAAATCCAGGCTCCGCTTCAGGGTCCAGGGTCGCAGACTTGCTCAATTCCAAGCCACCGACCAAAGCCCATTTAGCTGATTCATTATACCTCTCCTTGCGGGCCGCACTATTGTGACGAAGCTCGATTTCTCCCTTCATGCGTTTTTCTTCATCGATAACGACTCGGGCAACTCCGGACTCGAGGAAGTATACGACGAGAGGCAACTTGACCTTTTCTTCAGCGGATATCGACTTGAGAATTGTTCCTTGCAATTGACCATCCTTGAACTGAATCGACGAAGAATCAAGTTCATAAGGAGAGCTCCAAGATGAGCCCTTGGTGGAAGCGTCGTCGGCGAAGGCCCTGTTTCGTTTACAGAACCCAGATTGAGAGCATTTCTTAAAATTCTCGTGCTTCACGGCGCCTAATTCGAGTAGTTAGCATCATCGAAGCTTTGAAGGTGCTCGTTGGAGTAAAGTTGACCTCCAGGTATGACAAGGCATCCGAATAGGATGACCAAGGATAGCAATACAGTCCAGCGAGTGGACGACGGCCGGCTCCCGGCCATAGTAATTGAGCTAACAGATGCAATCAGAGACACTCAACCTCTGAAAGTACAGTACTTGTCAACCACTTATGTGCTGACCTGCATCTAACCGAGCTGAAGATCTGACACACAAAGTTGTCACGTTCGTTCAGTAGATGAATGCTCACTTAGTACAATGACCGTTAGTTCCAGGCTGGCCAGATGGTCTGAAGATGGGGAAGCTCCATCTTGGGTTAGAGCGGCGCTATCCCTGTTAGGGTGGCTGGGGTTACTCGAGGCTAGACACCTGAGGCTGTGAGGCAGTCAGGCATGGATCAGGCTAGTATCAGTCGACTACTTGCCCCTCGTGCCCCACCGCTGCGGTCCCTCCGTTGGTATATTTTCGGCCAACTCACACCAACACCTCCTTGACTTTCTTTTCCTTTTTGTTCATCCTTCAATCTTCTATCTCTGATTAATTGTCACTTCTGACGTTATCAATCCATCAAAATGTCTTCCGAGCAGACGTAAGTTACGACAGAACTTCACCTGGTCCTTTCTACCCCTCCTTCCTTTGGCATGCAATTTTTTTTTTGCTTCTCTTGTTAACCCCGGTTGCCCCTCATTGTCTACTTAAACTAACCAATTGATGTAGTTTCATTGCCATCAAACCCGACGGTGTCCAGGTATGCGTCTTGAATCATCTGAATGGTGCCATCAATCAAGCGGATACGGATATGGTTATCTCGGAATGAAACAAAAGCTGACCATATCAACTAGCGCGGACTCGTTGGCCCCATCATCTCTCGCTTCGAGAGCCGTGGGTTCGTATTCTTGCAATCCTGAATCTATATAAGTGAACTTGGCTAATGATTTGTAGCTTCAAGCTCGCTGCACTGAAGCTCACCTCCCCCTCCAAGGAGCACCTTGAGCAGCACTACGCTGACCTCAAGGAGAAGCCTTTCTTCCCTGGTCTTGTCTCTTGTAAGTAATAATTTTGAAAAGTGAAACAGAAGCATTGTGCAGACAATACTGACTTGCAATTCTAGACATGCTGAGCGGTCCCATCGTCGCTATGGTCTGGGAGGGCCGTGATGCCGTCAAGACCGGACGCAGTAAGTTTTCATGAACAATGATCTCTGAACACTAGATGCTAATGATGATATCAGCCATCCTCGGTGCCACCAACCCTCTTGCCTCTGCCCCTGGCACCATCCGTGGTGACTACGCAATCGTAAGATACATCCACTTCTTTGATCCTTAGTGTGCTGTGCATTGTTCTTACTCTTATACAGGATGTTGGCCGTAACGTCTGCCACGGCTCCGACAGCGTTGAGAACGCTCAGAAGGAGATTGCCCTCTGGTTCAAGCCTGAGGAGCTCCAGAAGTACAAGCACAGCCAGTTCGACTGGATCTACGAGAAGGCTTAAATATCTCTACTTGATCTTGAATCAGAGAAAATGCCACCTGCTACGGCTTAGTCCGTAAGGGCAGTAAACAATATAAAATTGGAAAAGACGTCATGGGAAATAGAAATTATACAATATTTACGAGCCAAGTACAGGGTCTATATATACATATTTCAACAGTGCCGAGCTTGTAGGCATAGTAAGGTCGTCGGAATCTACTACCTCCGCAGCAATCCCCTTAATTGTCGACCCACTGGAGTCAATACAACTCGGGCAAACCACGGCGTCGCCCACACGCTTGCAGCAATCCGGAGCGGTAGTAAAGCCTTAGTGACCGCATAGGCCGTCGCAAATTCCAGCACTAGGCGCACCCCTTTCTTTTCTCCCTCCGCACTCTGCTTTTCTGCAACATAGTCACGGTGGTCTACGCCTCCATCTACCCCAGTGACGTCCATCTCAACATCTTCCACCCAGCCTTTCTTTCGCAACCATCGCCCAAACCGCTGGGTCCCTTCCGCGAAAGCAATACTAGAAGTCAGATCCGGTAGCCAGTTACCGTAATGGAAAGCGGCCACCAGTACAAATAGGGGCACAATAGCTGTGATTTCATGTAGGATCAAAAAGGACGTAATATGTGTTCCCGGAGCCCCGAATAACGGAGTTGTATATGTGCGAAGGAAACGCGGGAGGCGATCATTTAGCTTGCGGAGACGAGACTGTGACGCTTCTGAAGACGGAGAGGGAGGAGGAATTGAATATGAACGGCCGTGAACTTTTTTGAAAGGATACGAGAGGCGAAATTGGCGAAGGAATGCCGATTGGCGTCGAAATAGTGGCATCTTTTTCTTATTTCCAGGTTGTTTGCCCAAGTTGATGATCTGGAAGCGCCGACTGGTTGGCAGACCACTGGGAGGTAAGTGAGAAGGGAAATATAGAGAATCCAGCCTAAGCAAAGATACCAAGCCAATCAATCGACATTATAAGCAGCTGTAGCAGAGTGTAACAAAGTCTGTATGTATTTATGATTAAAGGAATCGACAAAAATCGCGATAATGGTTTGTTAGTGTTTGCAATGTTTGCAACATGGAATCTCGATCCGATCCTTTCATCGTCTATTGATAAAGAATGGGGCCATGCAGCTTGGTAACATGTTTTTGTAACCATACAATAGTGAGAGTTGGGGGCATGCTCAAATAGAATGCATGTGCACAGAACTTAGTCGCTCGCGACTTTGCCATGTAGTGTCACCTCATGGAGTTGTCATCGGCATGCTTCCCTTTCCGTTAATCGGAGGGCCTATCAAACTCCGGCCCAAACCTTTCCCTCCCCGATGGATATCGCCCCAGTCATCCTTTTTCATCCACCACTATTTCCATAGCTTCACCGGTACAGACTCTGTGGACAGCATGGAGAAGATCACAGACAAAATCGCGGCTTTGCCGCCAGATGCAAATTACTTCTCTTTGGAGTTTTTCCCTCCAAAAACTCAGATGGTGGGGTAACCCTCCCCCCCGCACTAATTGTACATGAAATTGGCTGCTAACGGAGGATATCCTCATAGGGTTTTGCCAACCTTCAAGCCCGTCTCGAGCGTATGGCACAAGCTTTGCGACCCTTGTTTGTTACTGTCACCTGGGGCGCCGGAGGGAGCACAGCACAGAGATCCCTAGAGCTGGCGGAGATCTGCCAGCGCCAGTTGCAATTGACAACATGCTTGCATCTCACCTGCACCAATATGAGTCGCGCCTTGGTCGACGAGGCACTGGAAGAAGCCAAGGTACTGGGAATTCGCAATATCCTAGCTCTTCGTGGCGATCCGCCGCGCAGTGAGGAATACAACATGCATGGAGATGATGATAGCAACAAGGACTTCATGTTTGCGGTGGACTTAGTACGATACATTCGCCAAAAATATGGGGATTATTTCTGTCTAGGTGTGGCTGCCTACCCAGAGGGTCACCCAGTCGATTCTTTCCAGGACTCCCAGGATCCAAAGAGAGACCTCCCGTACCTAGTCGAGAAGACCCAAGCGGGCGCAGACTTCATAATGACTCAGTTGACATATGATATCGAAGCATACACCACCTTCGAAAATATGCTACGGAATCATGAATCGGGTACATTCAAGACCATCCCTATCATTCCTGGCTTGATGCCAATCCATAGCTACAAGATTTTGACGAGGGTGACAAAACTGAGCCACGTCAAAATCCCACCTCAAATCCTCTCAAAATTGGAAGAAGTGAAGCACGACGATGATTCTGTGAAGCGCCTTGGTGTAGACATAATCAGCAACATTGTGGATGGCATCAGAGATATCCCCTACCCAGGACTCCGAGGATTCCACTTCTACACTCTGAACCTTGAAAAGACAGTTTCATTCATCCTTGAACGTTGCGATCTTATTCCTCCATATACTGAGTTCGACGCAGTAGAGGACGGTGAGGAAATATCTGCTATGGATGGGGCCCAACTACGTTCTATAACAAGACGCCGGGCTTCATCTATCAACTCCCTTCCGCACAACCGGGTCATTGTAGACAGACTACAAGTCTCCGGTGCATCTTCAAAAGACTCAGTGTCCTTTGAAGCACCAGCAACCAGTGCTGGAATGCCTGCTATGCCACCAGATCGCAGTACAACTCTCCAGATTTCGGAAGGTCTTGGTGCACTTGGCAGGGAAGCCACCTGGGACGACTTCCCTAACGGCCGTTGGGGTGACGCTCGCTCCCCAGCATTCGGTGAGATCGATGGCTATGGTCCATCGTTGCACGTTTCCCCATCGGTTGCCCATAGAATCTGGGGCTATCCTGTGTCTCGTGATGATATTAGTACGCTCTTCCGCCGCCACGTCTCTGGTGAACTGCATATGGTCCCGTGGTCAGAAGGAGGCGCTGAAGAGGGCAGTCCCGGCTTGAACGCGGAAACAGAAGTGATTCGGCCACAGCTTCTAGAACTCATCGACGGCCATGGCTGGTGGACATTAGCGTCCCAGCCAGCTGTGAACGGTGTCCGCAGCGATGATC
Organism: Aspergillus hancockii; assembly: GCA_001696595.2. Taxonomy (NCBI): domain Eukaryota; kingdom Fungi; phylum Ascomycota; class Eurotiomycetes; order Eurotiales; family Aspergillaceae; genus Aspergillus; species Aspergillus hancockii. The sequence continues at coordinate 153,168 of MBFL02000012.1, read as the reverse complement.
CTACATTCGGCTGGGGTCCTCCTCGCGAAGGCTTTGTCTTCCAGAAACCATTTGTCGAGTTCTTTTGTCCCAGCAAGGACTATGAATCAGTAGTCAAGCCAACTCTTCAGAAGCATGGCCATGAAAAACTAGCCTGGTTTGCAGCCAACGTGAAGGGAGACTTCGAATCTTCCCTACCGGCCCAAACCTCCGACGCAGACCCCATCGAAATGAACCCGGATAACGTCAACTCCGTAACATGGGGTGTTTTCCGCGGAAAGGAAATCGTCACGCCCACTATCATCGAAGAGGTCAGTTTCCGTGCTTGGGGTGAGGAGGCATATCGTATTTGGGATGAATGGCGCCGCATCTATCCCCGCAACTCCGCAACCGAACGTTTCCTCGATGAGACGAAGAACGATGTCTGGCTCGTCTGTGTTGTGGGCCAGGACTTCGGAGCGGGCACTGAGAGTCCAGAGGAGGAAGATGAAGAGAAACAGTGGATATGGAAGGTTTTGTTGAATGCTAAATAAGCAGACTGTCTCTGCTTGACAAGTAAATACTGGTTATGGCATATTACTGCGGCGTTGCCATGTTCATAATTTTCATTTTAAAATCATGATCTTATGATCGTTTGCATTGTAGTATCTAAACCACCACAATCTATACTTTATAATCTATAGCTAGCTAGAATGTACAATTGTGGGTGCTTTGCTCGCTTTAAGACGTGTCGATCTCCAAGAATTAAAACAAAGCCATACCGCGCGTACTCCTCAGCATCAAACCCACGTTCATAGCGTCAAATATAGAGTCTACGTATACTATAGAAATCAAACTATGAAGATAATTTCATAGCAAACCCATGTTCTTCGAGTCCCTCGGCTCCCGTATCTGGGGTGGCGATTGAGGATTGCGACTCGGCAAATTTCTCTATCGCATCGTCCAAGCGACCATAAGCGCGAGGGTTACGGCGAGGTTGGTTCGGGCCTGAGCCTCCAGCTTGGTAGCCACGTATTCTGATGGTAAAATCTGTTAGTTGTTTGAGATCGAAAGGTGTAGAGCGGATTTAAGAGAGCTTGCTTACCTCGGGCCCCGGCCTGTTTGTTCGGGTAATTGAGAGTCGTACGTACGGTGGAACAGCTCGACATCGGACTCGAAGGTGCCTTGCTGGATACTCTCTCTGATCTTGGCGAAGAAGTTATCCATCGTGTGGAGGTTGTGGATCTGGAGAAGGGTCCAAGCTAGCATCTCCTTTGCCTCCAGGAGATGGTGGATATAAGCGCGATGGTGCTTTCGACATGTATAGCATTGGCAGGATTCACTGAGCGGTGATGTGTCTGAGGTGTGAGTGGATACCCATAGGTCGAATGCAAGTGGTCTAGACTCTGAGGTGGTGGTATCAGATGGTGGTGGTGGGAAGACAAAGTCCAAGGCTAGGCCGGCATCCGAGGAAGTGGTCAGAAAGGGGATCGTGAGAAGATCGCCACCGAGAGAAACCTCACGTAAAATAACATGTGGTGTGGCCGGCCGGCTGAGGAGCAGTCGTGGGAGGTCTCCCAGAGCTTCAGGGACGATAGAGAGTGACGCCGTCTCATACAATGCGAGACCGGAAATGTACTGCCGAAGTTCATCCTCCAGATCGTCTAAGTACAATGTCTGTTGAGCATTATCTAATGGTAACAAGGGAGCAAAATAAGCCGTCTTCGAGCGATCCTCTTCTGGAACTGCACTTCCATATAGTTGCTCCGTAGCATGCGTAGTGAATGCATGAGTCCTATCAACCATCTTCTCTTGTCTCTTTAGGCCGGGCTTGTGAGTGGTAACCAGGTCTGCCAATCCTACGACAATATCAGGGCGCATCTTTTGCACGGCTTCGATATACTGGCCAGCCTCCAATTGTCCAAAACCGACGGTGGTGAGCACGGCGACCGAATTGGGTGTATTCGATGGGGGGCAGGGGAGCGGAGGCACGCGACGTGGACCCAATATCAAGAAAGGGTCGTCTGGTAGACAAACGAAGTTGCGCAGAGGCGATTCATTTGGCGCAGCTGGGGTATTGTAAACCGGAGGGCATTGTTTTTTTTGCAGTTTTTCTATAACTGATCTAGGCCCCGATGGGCATTAACTGTTAGCGTCTGGCGTACCTTGTGGTTTCCAAAGATATCGATAAGCAGAGAATATAGCCAAGTACATACAATCTTCCAGACCGAAATATAAACCGCCAATGGCGGTCTGCTCGCGCATAACATCGTGCGAAATATGAGGCAGAGCTCCCCGCGACGTTAATGGGATGTAGTGCGGCGTAAGAATAGCATTTCTGCCAGCGAGTGTCAACTTGCCCAATCGCGGGGCTAGAATCGAGGTTGTGGCAGAGTTCAATAAACTGAAATTGACCATCTCATCTGGAGACCGCTGCGAAGCATTAGAACCCATGGCGGCCACGGATGACGTCTTGAGATTGGCGCAGTGCTGATCTGAGAAATGTTCGGAGAAGAGAAATTCCAAAAGAGGGAAGGGGGATGCCTGAAAATACAGAGCGTGTTTTCGCCATTTAATCCACCATTTAATCCCTCCGCTCTCTACCGTCCAACACTCCGCATTGTAAGTTCTAACGCGGACTCCAAATTTGGGTTATATTTAGTATTATCTCAGAATCTTGATTGGCTTCTCTTCCTCTTTGCGGACTACTCTGATATTATTCCATCGCAAATCCTATTATCATTAAAACATCATGGCAGAACAAACAAATCACGGACAAAAACGCGGGGCTCTCATTGTTGTCGAAGGCTTGGATCGAGCAGGGAAATCAAGCCAATGCGAACATCTGCGCGACTACCTGCAAGAGATGGGTCACTCTGTAAATTACATTCGGTTTCCAGGTATCTCTCGCAGCAAGATCTCTTCAAGCATGTGGTCCACTCTAATTGACCCGTTTTCCAGACCGCACCACGGCCATTGGTAAATTAATTGATGACTATTTACGTGGCCAGTCTCAGTTGGATGACAACTCAATCCATCTCCTCTTCTCTGCCAACCGCTGGGAGATTGCTAGAGTTATTCAGGAAGACATAGCCAACGGGATCACTGTGATCGTGGACCGCTACTCATACTCCGGTGCGGTGTACTCTGCCGCAAAAGGTAACCCAACATTATCCCTTGGGTGGGCGTGGCAGCCGGAAATTGGCTTGCCTCGACCAGATATGTGTCTTTTCCTTCGTATATCCCCGAGCGAGGCCGCAAAACGAGGTGGTTTTGGCGCTGAGCGGTATGAGAACGAAGCCATGCAGAGCCGTGTGCGCGAGCTCTTCCAAACTTTGTTCGACCTGCAACCAAATGGCGACGTCCACTTTATCGATGCAGGGAGATTGTTCCAAGAAGTATCGAAAGAGATTCAGGAGAAAGCAACCGACTGCATAGCACGCGTGGGGGTTATTGGGCCTTTGCGGAAGTTTGGCCCAATAGCAGCTTGATCTCATAGTGAAACTTCTAGGAAATCATCATCCTATATCATCATAATCGCTATCCTCGATGACTATTTCGACTCTTGAGGGTATGGTAGGGTGGTTTTTCGGCGGATCGCCGACCTCAGAATCTGATTCAAGACCCAGTGACTCAACCCAGTCATCATCTAAAAGGATATCATCTTGCACGATCTCATCAGATCCATCCGTCGGTCCGGTCGTTGAGCCTCCGATCATAGGAAAGCTACATGGTTCGGTAGTAACAGCGGCATCATCGGCCGCCTCTCTCGGAATGTTATATACCCTGCAGTTGGCTCGTTTCTTCTTTCTTAGAATAGCCTGCAGTTCTTTTCCTCCGCGGCTCCGGAAGCTCAGTTCTTGCATCATCAGGGACCATTGGACGATTTTATGGCATCCAGGACATTTACCGGATATGGGAATGAGCTGGCCTGTCTCTTTGGTAGAATCTAAAAACCTAGCCGATAGACACAATAGATGACTGATGCAGTAACAGCGTGTCTGGGGGCAGACAACCACCAGCTCTTCCTTCGGGGCAATCGGTGCTTGGCACACTTTGCACCCTAAGTCTTCTGGATCGTCCAGTCGAAATACTGCCTTCTCTAGATAATCATGTATCTTACTATAGTCGACCTGGATGTGCTCGACGCTACCAACTCTCGAATTATCAGCGTCTGATTGGGTACCTTCGGCACATCTACCATCCAGGATGATTCTGATGTGTTCGGCGATAACACCATCTATACGGTCACTCCAGATCCTCCACAACTGATGGGCGTCTGCAGAAAAGAATCGGACTTTGAGAGGTAAGCTAGAGAAGCACATAGATCGTAGCAAAGCATGCAAATTCTCTAGATGTCCTTTCAATGACCTTGCAGGTCGACGAACTCGAGCCTTTCCTTTCCCTCGACCGGATTCTGCGTTAGTATGTGCTTCCCATGCGCTTTTGTCCTCCTCGCCGAAAGCGAGGTGACGCGACTGTCCCGGTTTCTGCCATGCCCACCTGTGATATGTTAGTGTCATTTACTCGAGACTAGTGAACGAAGGAGGGCTTAAAAAGAAATAGTTCCTATGAAGCCCACTCACTCAAACTGTAAGGCAGCAGTCCGGCTCATAAAGCCTTCTACAATAACGATCATTTCCCATGGTCTCTTGTCATTTGCAGTCTTACGTGCTCCTCCTTTCGAGATACCATTGTGCTGCGCGAGTCGCCTGGATGGATGAGGAGTAGAGCCGATATAGAGAGCAGAATGCTGAACTGTCGAGCGGAGGAGATAACAGCAATAGAATGCTGGTATTGGTTTTGGGTGGTCATCACGTACTTCAGCCATGGTGGTCAAAGTAACCCCGCGATAATGTTTACCGGGGTTGAAATATGTGTTTATGGGATTAAGTGATCATTATACATAGTGGTCACCCCTTGCTCTGTGTAGATTGAAACGAAGATAGCATACTATCAAACACTGTTTGTTAGTAGTGTGCCTAGATATTGTTGATCAGATATATATTTTTTAGTCACATGACACCGAGAACAGTAAACCAAGCCTCAGTCCCGCCTTTTTCCTCCCCAATTTGCTTTGGTTCAGACTTCAGTTGCTGATAGATATTACTTTCGTATTCATGCAATGTAACATTACACAACCCCCACGTCGCACCTCAGGATAATTGAACCATGGAAATTTGTACCTGTATTGGTGTCAAAGCAGGGAATTGGGAAAATGCCTCAGGCACTAAAAGCTGAAATCATATGATCTGACTAGGCAATAGGCCTGAATATCATTTCAGCCTCCCTAGGAATCAAAACGGAAGGAGCATTGCATGATCCGCAATGTCAGTGCAACGGGACAAAGGTCGGGTCAAAGTAGGCAATGCAAAAGCAAAATTTAATTCAATTTCAAGTAAAACAAGAAAAGGAAAAAAACCGAGTTCATGGAGAGCTGCACCATGTAAGTGTTCACAATCCATGAAAGATGAAGGGTAATATTCAATGTACACTGGGGTTTATTTAATGAAACACAAACCGACTCTTACGATTTATTATCTTGGGTGGTTGTTGTGGATATCCCATCAAGATTGCCTAGTACTGAGTAGTATTGATAAGCATGGGTTCTCCCCGTTGCGAATTACTCGCATAACTCACTACTCCGTTCTAAGGTAATAGACAAACACAAAGCCGTCGCGGCAGCTTCGTATGGATGAACCGAGTCCGGAAATAATCCATCCGTAAAATTACGGACTCATGTGATCTGAAATAGTGTACCTCTGCATGACAAGCATCACCTTGGACCAGTGACAATATCGCTCACCAGGGCACAAATCCACCTAACAAGCTCTGGGTGTTTCTCAGAATACTTTCGAAGACAGTTTATGTCTCATTATCATTTAGGGATCATTGCTATTGTGGTCGGATCCGGACCATGGTTGACGTGTCACAATAGACTGACTGGGTTTCATTTTTCTCATACACCCTACCTAGGGCTCAGGGAATCTTCCCGGGAAGATCCTCTGGAGATTAACTCGGGTGGACGGAGTATTGCAATTCCTATCAACAAATGTGAAGTGTTTTTAATTTTTTTTTCTTTTTTTCTTTTTTTCTTTTTTTTTTATTTGGGTGAAAGAATATATGTGGCCACATATAATGGGCATGACCTAGTTATATTAGAACCCGACTTGTGGTTGAAACTAGGTAGTGGACTACCGGGCAACTCCATGTGTATCAATTTAAGAGGGAGCCCTGATTTCCGTCAAGTCGGCAGGGGAGTCATTCCCATTCTCGTCTGTGGATTTCTACTTAGTTAGGCAAAGAGGAATGCTCATTCAAATCATTATTCATAGAGGTAGATAGGTATTAACCAAGTGGACGTTGACTTGCCAAAATTGGTCTTTCATATGGATTGGGATGTAACTAAGTCCATGTGCAAATTCCATTCTTGGAAATATCTCGTCACATCCCACCGTTTGCGGATTATGAATATCTTTCAATACGGTAATACAGGATACCCTATAATACAGTTCAAGGGTTTTCGCTACCAGCCCCAGAAGTTTAGTAGTGGAAACAGCTCCATGTAAATCATGGATCGCGGCCTGTCTCCTATAACCATTTTCCTTATTCTATTCCCTCTTTTTTTTTTCTTTTTTTTTCCCTTTCTTCCTTACCATTCCCCCCTTTCTGTAGTCCATGGCCCTTGGTTCTTCCGTTTTAGTGGTATCTTTCTCCATCTGAAAATTTTCCTCCAGACGTCGATCCACCCACTTTTCAAACTCCTCCAGTATTCAGAGTAGGACTGATTACCACGTACCTTACGATTACCCTTGAGTACGGAGTACAATACAGTATTTCCATTCAGTGGAGGATCTTACCTGAATGGTAGATTGCCTAGGTACTAGTTTGGAGGTGAACTACCTAATACCTACTACTGTACGTATATATACCTTCTCCGTAAGTACCTTACCTGACTTGCAGGTACGGCTGACCTGAAATGAGTAGTTGGATTACTTACCTAACCAACCACCTGCCCTACCTTTACACCCAATTCAACACTAACCCATCGATCTACTACCAATCCTCCAATCGTCACTTGTTGTTAACTCACAATCACACCCATAGCTCCTCCTCGTAACGACCTAATTGCTACCTATTATTACCCTACTGCGCTGACCTGCCTTCTGGTCTGGTGGCACGCAACCGGTTCTTGATTCTCTTCCGAGATTCTCCACACTCTTTGTCCTCCCAGGTTCATCTCGGCCTTTCCTGGGACTTCTATCTACTTATCCTCTCCATCATCGACTTCCTCCTGCGGCATCCCTCTCACTTGCCCGCGGCGCCTGCTTTTACTCTGAATCTGTCGAATCACTCACTTAACTTCCATCTTGGTCCCCACCCTGCTAGTTGTTCTTCCTCTCATGTGTTTTTCGCATCGGATGACTGCCCCCTTCCCTCCGCGATAAGACACGCGCAATTTTTCTTTCGTCCACGACTCGGCTGTCGCATATAAGAGATGGTGGCTCCGGCCTTGACGGGAGGAAACTCGACTGGCGGACAGCCTTCGGCGAGCAATCAACCCACCCGATCGTCTAGTACCCACCCGTCGCATTCTCACAATGTACCTCTAAGTGCTCGACGGTCTGAACCTCTCGACCTGTCCACGGTCGAGCGACGAGGGCAACCCAATGCCCCTCGAGAGCCGAGCAAACGAATTCGGCCCCATGGCTTACCAGAGGCCCCTACGTTCCGGCCGACTGAGGAGGAGTTTAAAGATCCCGAGAAATACATCCGCAAGATAGCGCCCGAAGGCAAGAAATATGGGATTTGCAGGATCATTCCGCCAGAAAATTGGCAACCGCCATTCGCTATTGACACAGAGGTATGTACATACCCCCGAATGATGAATTTGTTGGCTTGCCAGCTAGCGTTGCCTATCTGCGCGGACGATGAACCTTTTTGATTTTGTCCCCCCCCTTTACTTCTATAAACTAAAAAATTCAACGAAATCTGGAGACTAACAAGAGTTTTTGTAGCGCTTCCACTTCAAAACCCGCCGACAGGAGCTCAACTCGGTTGAAGGAGGTATGCCCCCGCGTTCAGCCACGTTTGCTGCCGGTGGTACTCCGCAGCCCAGTTCTGACCCGGACCCAGGAACCCGTGCGAATCTGAATTATCTCGATCAGCTGGCTAAATTCCACAAACAACATGGAACCAATCTCAATCGTTTTCCCAGCGTCGACAAGCGCCCTTTGGATTTGTATAAATTGAAAAAGGCCGTCGAAGTTCGGGGTGGATTTGATCAGGTGTGCAAGATGAAGAAATGGGCAGAGATTGGTCGCGACCTTGGGTACAGCGGCAAGATTATGTCCTCCCTCTCAACATCTCTCAAAAATTCCTATCAACGGTGGCTCCAACCGTATGAGGAGTACCTTCGTGTGGCTAAGCCTGGGGTGCAGCAGCAACTGCAGCTGGAACATGGTGGCCCTTACACACCATCTCCCCATCAGTCGCCTATGGCCAAGAAGCCCATAACTCTCGACAATGGTACGCCACTCATGCCATCTAAGGGAATAATGAGCGTCCCGCCGTCAGCTCCTCAGAGCACTCCAAGGGAGGTTGAGGCAACCCCAGATAAACCCACACCTCCAGTTGAGCCGACACCTCCTCGCCCGATAGCTTCTGGCTTTACACCAGTGAATGCTGGTTCTGGATTTACTGCTGTCAATCGGTCGCCATCTTTTGTGGCGGTGAATAGCAATCCGACCATAAAACGTGAAACAGAGAATGGGTCTCTTACGCCGAAAAGTGTCGCTGAGCATCCTTCAACCTCAACTCCCGTTTCTAATGGTCATGGCAGCCATCAAATGAAACGCGCTATCAGTCATGAAAGTGGTTCTCAAACCGAAAATGGTGACGACCCAAACGGTCGGCGGAGTAAACGCCTCCGCAAAGGTGTGTCATTGTTATGAAGTATCATTTGTTACTTGCGTCCTTTGCTAATATTTCCTTATAGATGCGCCTTTACCTACAATTGCTGGTTCACATATGACTCTACTTCGGCCCGCCCCGCCGCGGTCACGGAAAAGTGATGGTCGAAAAATGGGTGATGTAAGCTGTTATCACTTCGCCGACCACGGCCTTAATTTGCTAACTGTACAGAAATGCGAGATTTGTGGCAAGTCGGAAGACGGCTCCTCGATCCTTGTGTGCGATAGCTGTGAACATGGATACCACAGGCAATGCCTTGACCCCCCCCTGACTACCGTTCCTGAGTATGACTGGCACTGTCCAAAGTGCCTAGTAGGCACCGGAGAGTTCGGATTTGAAGAAGGGGGTGTGTACTCCCTCAAACAATTCCAAGAGAAGGCAAGCAATTTCAAAAAGAATTATTTCGCCTCAAAGATGCCATTTGATCCCGTGCTTAACGATCACCGGCGGGAGTCTGAGGACGATGTGGAACGCGAATTCTGGCGATTAGTCGAGAGCCTGACAGAGACCGTTGAAGTCGAGTATGGTGCCGATATCCATTCGACTACTCATGGTAGTGGGTTCCCTACTGTTGAGCGAAATCCTCTCGATCCTTACTCCCTTGATCCTTGGAATCTGAACGTTCTTCCTTTCCACGGTGACTCACTATTCCGCCATATCAAGTCAGACATCTCTGGAATGACAGTACCCTGGGTTTATGTAGGCATGTGTTTTTCGACTTTCTGTTGGCACAATGAAGACCACTACGCCTACTCGGCCAATTATCAGCATTTTGGCGCCACGAAGACTTGGTACGGAATACCTGGGGCCGACGCGGAAGCGTTTGAGGAAGCGATGCGGCAGGCAGTTCCGGAGCTCTTTGAAGGCCAACCTGATCTTCTTTTCCAACTGGTTACTCTAATGCCACCAGATCAACTCAGGAAAGCTGGTGTCAACGTGTACGCCCTTGACCAACGGGCTGGGCAGTTAGTTATCACTTTTCCCCAGGCCTACCATGCAGGTTTCAATCACGGTTTCAATTTCAACGAAGCCGTCAACTTTGCACCTGCAGACTGGGAGCCTTGGGGTGCAATGGGTGTTGAGCGTCTACAGACTTTCCGGCGACACCCTTGTTTTTCGCACGACGAATTACTGTTGACGGCAGCAGCTCGTGATGCGTCTATCACGACTGCCAAATGGTTGGCACCAGCGCTCCAACGAACTTGCGCACGGGAGCTTTCCGACCGAGCTACATTCTTCACTAAACATCGAGAGAACACTCCGCACAACTGCGCACTTGGGTCGGAGAATCCCATGGAACCCGGTGGTTGCCAGCTGAATTTCGTAGTTGAAGATGAGGATCTACCCGAAGAAGAGTACCAGTGCCAGTGGTGCAAGGCGTATACTTATCTGACGCAGTTCATCTGCCACAAAACCGGGAAAACTATGTGTTTGCTACATGTCGACATGAATATCTGCTGCGGAGATCCACTCAAACAAAAATTGCTTGGACCGGACCACACATTACGTTACCGAGTCAGTAATGAGGCACTGAAGACCATGGTGCAAAAAGTCCAGGACCGTGCCAGGATTCCCGAAGCGTGGAATGAGAAACTGGACAAAACTTTGGAAGACGAGCCTAGGCCACAGTTGAAGGTCCTTCATAACCTATTAAATGAAGGTGAGAAAATCCCATACCATTTGCCTGGTCTCCAAGATCTTGCGGCCTTCGTCCAGCGTTGCGATAAATGGGTTGAAGAAGCAACCAACTACATCACCCGAAAGCAGCAGAACCGGAGGAAAAATGAGAAGGCTTGGCGCAGAAGTAGTACCAAGGCCGCGCAGCTGGAAGAACGTGATCGTGAAGTCCGCAGAGTAGAAAACATCTACGCCCTTCTTACAGAGGCTGATAAACTGTCGTTCGACTGTCCACAGATGGCGGCTCTGGAAGAGAAGACCCGCGAGATCGAGAAATTCCGCCAGGACGTTAACGTTGCCCTCGTGAACCCCCACATCCGATCGGTCCAGGAAGTTGAAGATCTAGTGGAGTCCGCTCGCAATTTTAACGTGGATATTCCCGAAGTTGAAGGACTGGAACATATTCTTCGGCAAATGAAATGGAACGAGGAAGCGCGTCGCAAGCGTGATCAGTACCTCACTCTCAAGGAATGCCAAGAACTAATTCAGGCTGGCGAGCAACTGGGTTTGTCTGACACAAATGATCATCTGCTCTTTTTGAAGGATCTATGTCGCCATGGTGAAGCGTGGGAAACCAAAGCCAAGGAATTGATGTCCGTAGAGTCTGTCCACTACCAGCAGCTGGAAGCCCTGTCCGCGCAGGCGTCTCGTTTCCCTGTCTCTCCCGACACACTTGCGGCGGTAGATGCCATATTGACAAAACAGCGTGAGGCGCAAAGAAGAATTCAATCCTTATACGAGAGAAGCAGAGATCCGGATTTCAGAAACCGCCCTAAGTACAAGGAAGTCCGCGAACTTATGGAGTCCCTGGAGGATCTGAACAGTCGGCCAACCGGAGCCATTGACCTGGAGCGTGAGCAGAAGCGCCATGAGGACTGGATGAGAAAGGGCAAAAAGCTATTTGGAAAGGCCAATGCCCCACTGCATATTTTGAAGTCACATATGGAATATGTCGAGAAGAGGAACTCATATTGTTTTGATTTGGAAGATCGCTGTCGACCACCCGTCGAACCTTCGTCGCGAGATAACACCCCTGATGGTTTGTTGGATAATAACACCACCACCCCCAGCATGTGGGGCGGTGGGAAATCCCGGAAGCGAGATGTTTTCTGTATTTGCAGACACTCTGAAGCTGGCATGATGATTGAATGTGAAGTCTGTCACGAATGGTTCGTTCCACTTTCGCCTCCTACTTTTCCCACGCAACAATCCAGCTAAATCTTGATCACAGGTATCACGGCAAATGCTTAAAGATCGCGAGGGGTAAAGTCAAGGAGTTCGACAAGTACACCTGTCCTATCTGCGATTGGCGTCAAAAGATACCCCGAGATGCGGCTCGCCCAAAGATAGAAGACCTTCAAGATTGGCAGGCCGAAATCCTTGGCTTACCTTTTCAACCTGATGAGGAACAAATATTGGACAACATCATCAATCAAGCAATTACCTTTCGTGATTTCCTTCATGGCTTCACTAACGCCGCATGCACCACTACTGAGGAAGTCCCAACATTGATATTCTATCTCCGAAAGATAGAAGGCGCCGAGGTCTTATTAGCGTATGAAACCAACTTCTTCCGGCAAGAAATCCATAAATGGGCTCCGGTAGCACCGGAAGCGCCGCCGATATTGGAGCAGTCTCTTTCAACTCGCAAGCCACGTCCGACAAAGCAGCAGAAGATCATGGCGCAACTCGGCGTTGATCGCCCCGAAGATCTCCCTCCCCATCTGCGCACAAAACAACTGCCCCGGAAATCTATTGATTCGCAGACGGGCAAGTCTCTTCTTCCTCCTGAGTCACAGACACCGGGCGATAGCACGAATTCCGAATCAAACCGTGGCGAGCCTACGCTAGCCCCGATGGCTGATGCCCAAAACCCACCTTATCCTTTCTCTGCAAATTATTCTCTTCCTGCAAGCGACTCTACACCAGCCTTTGCTCCTGGTTCTTCAGCTTTCCTGCCTCATGCCGCCGCCCACTCACCTTCATTTCCTGCACGCTCTCCGTCTCCGACTCACCAAGGATTGGATGCTTCTCTCTTTAGTTCTCCACGGTTCAACCGAGAACCCAATGACGGGCCGCCGGGGGTCGATGTCGATCCTGAAAACCCGTTTGACAGTAGTCCCCGGCAAAATCTAGACGATGTCTTCGCAGATTTGACAAATCAAGATGTGGAGCCCGAGCCGGAACCGGAGCAAGAGCCAGAGCTGATGGAGAACACCCATGCTAATGAGGCTCTGGAAGTCCTCGATGCGAGCAACGGAGATCGTTCCGAATCCCCGCACGATGAAGAGGAAGAGGGTGATAAGTCCAGTGGGGTGGTCAATGGCTCAGTCGATGCCGATCGCAGTACAGAGGAGCTTTAGAATTGCTTTCGAGGGTTATCTTTACCACTAAGTGGGTGCTTTGTGGACCTTCCCAGGTTTCCCCTTGCATGTCGGCGATGGCGATGCGAGAGTGATTCTCTCTGCAGATTTAATTCATCCGAGGATTGTGTTGGTTCATGGATTCATGCATGATCAGGCATTCTGCGGCATTGCATTCCCAAGTCTCCACGGAGGCTTCCCTTGTGTTCTTGATGTAAAGATATATGGTGTTGATTGTATCGAGACGTACTTCATCAGTTCATACTTTCCTTGTCAGCCGGTTTTGACAATCCTTTTATTTGTTGCGACTCAGCGGTCTGTTCCATCTCTCTTTCTATCTGTCTTTCTCTCTGCCATGGTTCATGTTCGCTTTCATGGCTCGGGTGTATTAAAAAGGTGGGGTGTCTTGAGGAGCTCGGAATTTCTGATGTATGGTTTGGTTTTTTTCCTTATTCTGCGGTGATGTTTGCGTCTTATTTTACTTACTTGGGTGACTCTGATCAAAGTTGGAGCCCCCAGGACATGTTTTACTTCCTTATTTCATGCCTCTATAAAGTCGACCAACGCTGGCATTACTGGATGCCATTCTCACGTCTCTTTGACTTCTCTTTTCCTCGTTTTGTTTGGTCGTGTAATACTAGTCAGACTACTTGTTATTCTGTACTCCTAATGAATAGATCTTAGTTTGTTCAAACTGGCTATTCTCTATTCATTCGATGTCTGCATATGCACTTAATGCCGACTGCCCACCGGTGTGGATGAAAAGGGCATTTACTGGACTCTGCTTAGACGAGGCATCTGCGTGAAGCGACCAGTCTCTGATAAAACCACACTCCTTTACCCAGTGCATGACGCCTCCCATGACCTTAGCCGTATATACGGGGTCAACGATGACCCCTTCCTGCTGTGCCATCAGCGCCAGCGTTTCCTTGCCATCCGGGTCCAAGACACCGTAAGCCGTACCAGCAAATCGATCGTCTAACCGGACATCGTCTACTGAGATATCCCGTTCGGGATCCAGCCCGATAAGAGAGGCGGCACGCCGGGCGAAATTGAGCACCCGACCTTCATGGTATTCGCGCGGCTTGGTAGGAGAAGTCAAAATCCCAACCACCTTGCGCGGTCGCCCGACACCAGTCGCTGAATTAGTATCACGTTGCGCCTGTGCCTCAATTTTCTCCTGTAATTTGAACCCCGCAATCAACCCTCCTACGGTACTTCCGCTCCCGCACGCAACAAATATATAATCGAACCGCCGGCTCTCCCCCAACTGCTCTCTCTCCTGCGACGCAATCTCAAACGCACATCGCGCATAACCCAGGCCACCCAATGGATGTAAACTAGCTCCCGAGGAAATCCAGTACGGAACCTTGCCCCGAGCACGCAATTCCTCCAAAATAGGCGTGATAGAATCCCCCTCGCCCACCGTCGAACTATCCTCGAGCATCCTCACCTCTGCGCCTAGAAGCCGGGTAATTTGCACATTGCCCATTCGTAGGAAAGCCGGTTTATCTGGACTAGAAGCCAGTGCGCCGCCCGTAGCTTTGTGCAGGATAACAATAGCCTCGAGTCCGAGGCGCTTCGCTACCGAGGCGACCTGCACTGTATGATTACTCTGAATGGCACCCTCTGTCACTAGAGTGGTAATAGCCCCGGGCGTTGTTCCGGATCCATTGGCAAGAATGTCAGGGACAATGTACTCGAGTTTGCGGTATTTGTTGCCTGCACAGGCGAGTGGGGAGGAGTGGTCTTCGCGCTTGGCGAAGAGGGTGACGGCAGGGGTGGATTTGGAGTTGCGGTTGAGGAGTTTGGTTAGTGCTGGGAGGGGATGGATAGGGGAGGGATGGGAGTACAAGAGAGGGTATCGGGGAATCTTTGCAAAGGTTTCTGGGAGAGAAATTGACATTGTTGGTGAGATGTTGGTTTGTTGATTTGGAAGTGTGATGTCAATGAAGTATATATGCGGGGATTAAGGGATTAGGGAATATATAGCAAAAAGTTTAGCCCGGTATCACAACTGGTCCCATAACTCAGTTGGTTAGAGTGCTGAGCTAATAACTCAGAAGTCGAGAGTTCGAGCCTCCCTGGGACCATTTTTTTTCTTTTTCTTCTCTGTCGCCATTACTCGATCATCTATTTTACTTATCGCATCGCTTATCAACAACATCAAAAGCATGATCAACTGTCACCGTGATAAAACAAAACCGAAAAAAGACCATAAACGAACCCCACAAAATGGCCAATCACCCCGAACACACTTTGTTTAGGTACCTAAAAACCGCGCTACAAACTCATCGCCGTTTTCTTTCTGGCGCATTGAGTCGCGCCGAAGCACCCGTCTACGTCATCGGCAATCCCTCCGCAGACCTCGACTCCATCATCTCCGCCGTAATCTACTCATACGCCGCTAATAACACTGGCCGTCACTATATCCCTCTAATCAACCTACCGACTGTTCCCTCTGGCCCAGAACTGCGCCGACTGCGTCCGGAGTTTGTCAAAGCTCTATGGCTCTCTACCCATCCCCCAACGCAAGGTGAACAGACCTGGGAGGAGACGCCGGAATCGGCTGGCGCGATCCTCCGTGGTCACTTCCTCACCGTGGCTGATTTCACGGCACATCTCGAAGAGTCCGGAAAGAACAGTAAAGACCACCGGGTAAGCGCGGACGCAGTCCTCGTGGACTGGAATGCGCTCCCGATAACTGCCTCGGACAATCAGGAAGGAAAGGGAAGTCTAGACGGTCTACCGACAGTCGACTTCAACGTGATAGGCTGCGTGGACCACCACCAAGACGACGGGTTTCTCCGACCAGGAATCGAACCACATGTCATCGAAAAAAGCGGATCATGCGCGTCGCTCATCACCGTCACCTTGGACAAAACAGGGGCAAAGGAAGCCCAAACGCAATCCGAAGAACAAGTTGCCTCGTTAGCCGTTACACCCATCCTTATCGATACAGCCGACATGACGGCGGAAGACAAAGTTACTGATTTCGACCACCAAGCTCTCGCTCTCCTGACCCCTAAACTGACCAAGGACACGGCAGACCTCTACACGCAAGTCCTCGTCGCTAAACAGAACAGCCTGGATCTCCTAACAGTAGACGAGATCCTTGATCGCGACTACAAACAGTGGACTGAGACGGCTCCCCGCCAACCGGAGGCTCCTCTTAACATCGGATTTTGCTCTATGGTTAAGTCGATTCCTTGGGTTGTTCGGAAGGCAGGGTCTGCACAGGACTTTCTGGATGCTCTTTATACGTTTGCTACGAAGCGAGATCTGGAAATTGTTGTTGTTATGTCTGCGTTCAGCTCTAGTGATGATAAGTTTCATCGGGAGTTGTTTGTTTGTGCGCTTGATGAAGGCATTGCGGTTGATGCGCTGCAGAACTTTATTGAGCAGGCGGGCTCCCAATTGGGTCTTGAGGAGTGGTCTTCTTTGGACGATGATTGGGAGGATCTGTCGAGAGCCGTTAAGGGTACACTAAATGGAGACGACAACAAATGGAGACGCATCTGGATACCCACTGACGTTACGAAGAGTAGGAAGCAAGTTGCTCCCATGATGAGGGATGCTGTTACCTCATTGAGATAGAACACTCAATAGATAGATAGATGTAGTTTTATCTTTGGAGGGTACATTAGCATCGTTTCTTATTTGCACTATCAGCGCTACAAGTACAATCAATCCACATAACGAACTGAATAGACGTTAGTATTGTCCTCAACTCTCCAATTCTAGTTAAACAATGCCTCAATCTATGCGCTAAGCCTGTTGCCCAACCACCATGCCCCAGTGACCGTGATAATGCATCGGAAAAAAAAAAAAAAAAACCACAGTAGATAATCGCATATTGGACACCTGCTCCATAGTGTTGAAAATATAACCGATAAACTCCGTTTATGTCGTACCCAGAATCCGTAATGCTGCTCCCCAGGGTAAGCCCGACCAAATCAAATGAACATATTTTGATGCAATGATTCAAGACCCTAACCCCGGCTTAGTCAATGCAGAATGCAACCAATAGGCAAGGAATGCAATGCGTGAAAAGTAAATCGAAGGAAATTGGACCAATTTTGCTTTCTATTGCCGGGGATGACCATGGAGTTGTATTGACCTTGGAAGACAAGATCAGATATCGTGAGTGTTTCGTGAATATATAGTTGAAAGATCTTACGGAAGGATAAGATTGAGCAGGGGCGCCGGTGTTTTAGAAACACTCCCATTCACAGAAGACACACCACCGGGCGACACGATCCGCCAAGACTAAACCTCTCCAGGTTCCACGCTCGCCGATTTTTATAACCGTTTCCCAAACACTGCCGTCGGCGGTAGTATCAGTGCCCGAATCGGCATTGGAGCTGGCACTGATCATATGATCTGCTTTACGAGTTAACCGTAGGATCTTTCCTGACGGTGACTGTATCGCTAATTTAGCCGGCTTCTCCCGACCCGAGCTCGACCGACTCGATGAGATAGCCGATGTTGAGGCAGAAAATTCATTTGAGACGGTAGACATAGAGGACCCACCAGCGGAGCTGGAGACCATGCTGAGTGCACTCGCGGGTCGAGAAAACACAGACGGGGAAACACGTCCACTGATACCTGGCTCGTTGCTGGTTGATGTTGACGGTGGAGAGGAAGGATGCTGCCGTACGGCAAATACGAAGGTGTTATTGACTGCAAGTTTTGCGCACTGGGGCTGCATGATATACAAATCATGACGCTGAGCATGAGGAGTTGGATGACGGAGCACGAAATCGTACACTGGGTTGTCACCATTATGGATGATTGGGAGAGCGAGGGCTAGAGGGTGGGGGATATCCCGGCTGGTATGCATCAACCCCTTCTTTCCCGCATACACTTTCAGCGTGCCTTGTCCCTCGTCGCCCGGCAAGACGGCTTTGACAGTGATACGCTTTTGACCATTGACCCAGTCAGGTTGGACTAGGGCGCGTTTACGCACCACCTCCCCACTCTCAAAGAAGTCACCATCTGCGTCACGAGCAAAGGCGGGCGCTTCGACTTCGGCAGCACATTCCACGTCTGGAGGTACAAACAGACGGATTTGCATGACCTCTAGGCCCTCAATTCGGATAAGACTGGTATCGTAGTCTGGAAATTGCAAGCCCATTTTGAAATATGGAGGACAAGTTGATGGTAGAGCTAGCAGCACGTCCGGTGAGATAGGAGGGCAGATGTGTTGCTCTTCATGGATGAGAGGTATATGTGTGTAGCAGATCTCGAGTGGGCGTGCGAGGAAATACCAACTTTCGGCTGTGGAAATGTTATTGGTAACAAACTGATTCCTCCGCGGGTTAGTTGGGCTTGCTAACGAACAGTCCATGAAACGCCATTCACCATCAACAAGCACAGCGTTCCACCAATGGTTTGGTCGAGATAAGCTGTCCAATTCGAACAATTCACCGGGAGACTTGAGATATCCCTTGATCGCCTCGGCATGCAAACCAACTGCGGCGCACATCTCCCTAACAAGGAATGCAACTTCCTGAGGGCTGCCTCGTTTCGTCTGCAACACTCGCTTCAGATCTATGCCGATTTCTTCGACATCCTCATCCCAAGCAATCTTTTCACTGACCCAAGTAAAGATGGCGCGGAGCCTTTGGACATCACTCTTGTAAGGCCGGCAGACATACCCCTGGGCGAGACTCATAGGATTGGTCATTGGGGGAAGGCTGTTAACGAAGCGAGCACTCTTGTCGACAAGTGACAGATTGACGGCCCCAAAATTAGTAGGATCATTGATTGGTAAGCCATCAATGCTTTCATCGCCTTCAGCGGTCTCGTGGAGCTCCTCCACCGCGTAGATCACTGGATGATCCATCATCTGGCATCTTTCTGCTCTTTCGTTCCTTTCGTTTCGGCTAGGAGAGCTTGCCCGATTAACATCGCGCCGCACCTGGACCCAATCTATGCTATTACTGCCGAGTCCCATTTCCCGAGCCGTGTCGCGGTGTGAGTGCGCGGACCGAATTGGGGAGATCGCTCTACCCTTTGTAGGTGAATAGGAGCCGCCATTTTGTCCAACCGCGATACTGCTCCTGGCATTAGCGGCACCGGTCTTTGCGGATTCAAAAATCTTTTTGAAAAAACCTTGCTTCTTGGCTTTAGGGGTGGAAAGACCTCCAAATACGCCGGCAGGTTCTTCAGACTCAGGCCCGGAAGATGACCATGGAATGGCTGATGAGGCGCCCTGCCGAGAAGTGTTATGGCTCGAATGGTATGATATACCAGTCAGAGGGGTTTCGGGTCGGGCAACCCTTAATACGTCACTGAAGCCTCTTGTTCGGAAAGTATCCAAGGATGTGTTTGGTCGCTCACTGGCACCGATACCTCTTCGAGCGTAACTTCCTGCACTGGTTGCACTGAATCCACCGGCCGATGGACCACTCATCAAACTTTGGCTGGTTTTGTCGGTACTGGTTGTCAAGTTGGTGCTGATGCTCTGCACACCGCTTGAAGAGTTCGTAGTGCTTGATGATTTAGTATAACTCCGGTTGAGCATATCTGCTCTCAAGTCTTGCCCAGACCGGCGATTCTTTAGATACGGGTATTGAGCCGGAATAGAATTGTGTCGCCCGTGGTATGGGACATTCCTAGGGGGTGGTGGAGGAGGTACTTCATCATCTTCTGTCATGCCTATATCTTCAGACCCTCTTCGGTTTTGCTCTTGCATTTGACGAAGCCGACTTTCCATTCTTTGTACATAGTTGTTTAGCTGTGGGGGCCCGTCGAGGAAGTGGTCCTGTGCGTAAACGCTGCCCCTATGCGGTTGGCTACCGTGGTACTGATAATCTTTGTCGCCGTCAAATCCCAAGGAGGTCAATGGTCGATTTGTCCTCTGCAATGACCGATTATCCCGCAAACTTTCATAAGTGTCTGGCGACCATGGGTTATCGAATGCCGGTTGTGGAGAGGGCGAATGAGTCTCACGGGCGATTCCCATATCTTCCAGAGATGTCATTACATCTTCCATTGCGTCTCGTAGGGGAGATGGGGTATGCCCATTCAAATCTGAATGTGCAGCTGGAGAGGGTGTCCTTGCCATGGCCACATAACGGTCGTTCATATCATAGCGAGCTGGGACGCCTATTTCCATGGACGGCTGACGATTGACAGCAACTCTGTGTGGTGGGGGAGGTGGCGGCGGCGACTCTTCAAGTCCCATAAGCTGGAGCGGCGAAATCTCGCGTGATGTTGGTCGATCCAAAGACACACTGTGTCTAGGCACTGACGGTGGCGGGTAACCCAACTCATCGGGTGGTAAGGGAGACACTGAACGGGATGAAGGCCTGAAACGTATCATAGCCTGCTCGTTGGGGACTGCAGAGACCAGTGGGCTGGCTTCTGATGGTGGCCGGGGGGATACTGCACGCGAAGGAGGCCTGGGTCGGGCGACGGTTGGAGTCAAGCTTGTGGGGGTAGAAACCGGGGGATGGTCGGGTCCTTGTGGGGGACGGGGCGATGTTGCACGTGAAGGAGGTCTGGATCGTGATGGGGGTCTGACTATAGAAGACTGATGCTTTACTGAGCTAGTGGGGGTGCGTAGAGGTTTGACTTTCCGGGAAAGACTGCCATCTCGAGGTGGGGTTTGCGGAATTGAGCTCTTGAGGGGTGATGAAGTCCCATTTCGGGAGAGCTCACCTGAGGGGGCGAGAGCTTCCTTGTGGGCCTGAAAGGGCTTTCTGAAGACTGTCTTTTGCTTTTTTGGAGCTGAAGTGGGGTTCGTAATGGGAGACTGAGCCGTTTGAACCATGAGACCTGTCGTCGTCCGACTGACCGGAATAAAATCTTCCCCTAAGACTTCAACAAAATTGGATGGAAAAAGCCCCATCATGCGTCTATCCCGTCGCAACCGACCCATCCACCATTGACCATCTCCGGCATTGAGGCATTCGATAAGATCCCCCTCCACAAATCCTAGATCACGTTTGGTCTCCCCACCCCATGAGTAAACTGCTCGACACCAGCAAGGAAACCGGGAGGGCAACTGAGGTGCGCCGGGGGCCATCGCGAGTAAACGGCAGCGAGAGGTGCGAAGGCGGCGTGTGTTGGAGATAAAGCACTGTCTTTACCAAGCCTAAGGGAAATTGTTAAGTTGCGCAATCGAATGATTAAAAAATGCGCGGAGGTATTTAAGCCAATCGTAGAATAGTTTTTTGGAAAGCTCCCCAGTGGCGCAGCGTCGTCAAATGAAAGGCAGTTATGGAAGGACTAGGAGCCGTGCAACGGAGGAAACGGGAACATGATAGGAAGGAAGATGATACAAAAAATAGGACAATAAGAGAGGGAAAAACAAGAACGAGATTAAACAGATGGATATTACCTGCCCGTACTGGTATACATTTAAGGGCAGGATAAAATATCCGATGCGAAGGGAGGAAGGGAAGAAGTTGTGCAGGGAATCGAAGCGAAAGAGAAGTGATGGAGAGAGCTGAAGTCACGGTGAGGCCCGAATGTTTTGGTGTTTACGTGGGCGCCTCTTCGGGACTAGCGGGTGGGCTTATCGATAAGCTTAATGCGCACTGTTCCCCGTGATCGAATATCTCCGTCTTTCGACTGTATCAGGGATGTCTCCTGACTACTACTTGGGCTCTTTGAAACGATCGGTTACATGCTCTTTTGACTTACTACAAAGAAGATTCATCTAGTTGATGCACCACACAAGCACCTATGCCCATATTAGCATGTCGCACCTCTATGCTACTGGTATTTAACAGTGAATGTCCAAGACCCTGTCCCCCAGTTTCATCTGGTGTGACCCATGGTTCTTTTCCGCTACCCGCACAACAACCCATGGACAGCATTGTTTTGGATTCCCAATTAAATTCTAATTTGGTCGACCTTTGAATTTGTCTACATGATGATTCATGTTGTCTTGGGAATGGTAACCTTTACTTTTACTAATCAGTCTTACAATGAAGAAATAAATAATTAGAAACACATAAAAATATTTACAAGGGTCTCAACCTCTGTTAAAGGGTCAACATTTGAATTCTTCTTTACGGGAGCTCACATCGTTGTGAGGCCCTGGGGATAAGACACGTTTGCTCATAACTCTAGGGTTCTAACGATTTTTCCTTTTTTGTTTTGATAAGGTTAGCTTCCGGATACCATGGATCCGGCGAGTTTAGCCAGTCAATTTCAACTCAAAGCAGGTCTGTATCCTATCTATTGGTAATTCCCCCAATCTGAAAAGACTATACTTGCTATAGGATGTAAACTGCCATCAAGTGTGAAAAGTACGTGGCTGGTATGACAGGGATTTGGTGATTCTTGACTGAATGACATTCCAGTCATTCTCCCCTGTGATGATATATCCCTTGCATTGCTCAGCCGGAATCAGTAAGGGGAAACAAAACTTAATACATAGCACATAAAGTCTTACCAAAACAGTACAGATGTGCATATAGCTCAGTTGAATAAAGTATTTCTGAACATATGTACAGAGTAATGTGAGCCAAATATCTTCCCCAGACAAAAAGGGTGCAGCATGCATTGTAAAAACAATGCAAGTAATGCAATTGGACATAGCCCCAGAATTCGGCCCCTTTCCCATTTCCGCCGACGGAAAGATGGAGTGCATTTGGTAGTCGGCACGTGTGCCGCGTCTCGATTGGCTTTCCGCAATCAATCATGAGCTGCTTAGGAGGCGCCCCTGGAAGAACAAGAAGTTGAAGATTGCCCTAATGTACAAAATAAAAATAGAAATAACTCAGTGTTGGTATCATGTGCTGTGAGCAAAAGGAACGGATTATTGTTCCTAGAGCTGGCCTCATACGCATTCAAGACTAGATCCCTTCTAAGAATGCACGCTCTCAGACATAGTCCTCCTTGTTTGTAGTATCTCACGTTTTCGGTCTACATTCATATCAATGAACATACCTACTTGGGCTAGCATGGAGAGCACTTATATATCAGAGATTACTCCCTATGGAGAATGATGTTTCCAGAATTCTGTTCTGTCACTTGTTAAAAGCATAGCTGCATTACTATAGTGCGCTGCAAAGATGGCATCATTAAAGTCACTTGCGGCTTTGCTCAGCACCAGCATACTCCATTCAGTTCTGGCAGAGCTTGTTAAATTCGAAGCGGACCTGACTTGGGCGAAAGGAGCTCCAGATGGCAACCTCAGAGAAATGATCTTCGTGAACGGGCAATTCCCAGGTCCTGCACTGACACTTAACCAATATGATGACGTTGAGGTACAATTGGTCACACAACTCAACTGGACTAATGACTGATTATCTATTCTCCATAGTTCACGGTCAATAATTGGATGCCTTATGAGGTCACCGTTCATTTCCATGGGATAGAGTACGTATTGAGACACTGTCTCATTCCGACGCGCAGTCAGGTGTATAGACATGAATGCATTGCAGAATTTTAACTCTATACAGGCAACTGAACACCCCATGGTCAGATGGAGTTCCTGGTTTGACCCAGAAACCCATATTGCCGGGTGAGACATTCATCTACCGATGGACTGCCACGGAATACGGCACGTATTGGTATCATGCTCACGCCCGGTCCCTGATGGCGGACGGCCTCTACGGAGCTATCTGGATCAAGTATGTATTGATATGAATTCTAATTGATGCAAAAGCTGACATGATAAGCCCTGCGCCTGACGTCCCACAACCGTTTCACTTGATATCCGATGATCCTGACGATATTGAAAGAATGCGCAAAGCGGAAGAAGACCCTAATTTGGTCATTCTATCGGATTGGTCGCATTATACCTCCGAGGAATACCAGACCATAATGGAGGAATCCGGGGTAGATCTTTTGTACGAACCATATCGCTTCTGCAGACGAGACGCAATACTGACAATAGCCTATTAGCTGTGTCGATAGTATTCTAATCAATGGACGAGGGCGCGTGATTTGCCCTGGGGCCGATTACATTAACAGCCTCCAGACATACTATCTCCAAAAGTCGATTGATTTCTTGCCACTCACAGATAAAGGGTACGTTATCAATTTGCCAAACTCACGTATCAACAAACATCTTAATTGATACCTGGCAGATGCTATCCCAAGATCTACAAGACTCAAGGAGATTTCCCCCGTAATGACTCAAAGGTTCCACCGGGACTGGAGTCAGGATGCATTGCCACAGTCGGCACTCATGAAGTGATAGAAGTTGACCCAGAAAACGGATGGGCTAGTCTTAAGTTTATCAGCGCCGCATGGCTGAAAGCGTTCATCGCCTCTATTGACGAGCACCCGATGTGGATTTACGAAGTCGATGGCCACTACATTGAGCCCCAGCTTGCCCACACGATGGTGATGTACAATGGCGAGCGTTATTCTGCAATGATCAAACTAGACAAGGAGCATAAAGACTATACAATCAGGGTCCCCGATACCAATGCCGACCAAATTATCGCGGGCTTTGCCACACTGAGATACAAAGGCTCGAATCTAATTGAAGACTCTGAGCCCTATGTCAATTATGGGGGGTTGAATACGACAGCTGATGTGGTCGCCTTAAACGAGAGTCTTCTGGCTCCTTATCCTAATATTCAGCTTCCGACGGTAGCCGACCAGTTCATCAATCTCACTTTTGGTCGACGAGAGTCAGCGTATCAGTGGACGCTTGAAGGGGAGCAACTCTATGACGTTATGGCAAACTACAACAATCCGATCCTCTACAATCTGGACGCTAAGAAAAACTTAGCCAATAAAGTTACCGTCGAAACTAAAAATGGAACCTGGGTTGATGTGTTGCTTCAGGTCGGGGTAATGCCGGACACCCCCCCTATTCAGGCGCCACACATCATTCATAAGCACTCTAATAAGGCTTTCATAGTCGGGGAGGGCGATGGATTCTTCGAATGGACTAATGTGGAGGAGGCAGCCGCGGAAAGACCGGAGCTTTTCGAATTCGAGCGGCCGCGGCTCCGGGATACTTATATGGTTCTGGGGCTTCAAGGTCCAAAGTGGATGGTTATTCGATACCAAGTGGTTAACCCAGGTCCTTTTATCATCCATTGTCATATTGAAACGCATTTATTCAATGGTATGGGGGTTGCTTTACTCGATGGTGTCGACGAATGGCCAGAAGTTCCAACGGAGTATGCTATTTGAGGTCTTTGTTTCGTAGATTCGAAGTTGTCATCTCAGACCAATCATGTTTTTGCGGTGCATGTCTGTATATAGCGTATCATACGTAATTGACTTAATTCTTGGTTCATCGTGACAGATTTTCCTTATATTTAAAATTAAGACACGAGTTCTTATGACCTATAAGGTTCTAGGCAACATTCATGAGGAACCGTTCGTTTGGCAGGTTTAGGGTTTGGACGCGGGTAAAATAGATGTAACGTGGCTAACCTCTTGTTTCTTTTTTCTTTTTTCTCCTTCTTTACAGAGTAACTGAAGATTTTTTTTTAAAAAAAGGAAGAATAATAAGAATAGAACTGAGATAATGGAAAGAGATCGATCAATTTTCTTGTTGCTTTCGATTTCTTTCCTTTGATCCGATGTTACATGATATGTGGACAATGTATTCATTGATCCTGATAGCTTGGTTGTATATACGTAGTGTTCTACTGGGTAAATCAAAATAATCTGATAGAAAGTTTGGTTCTAGAACAACGGAAAGAGTGGTACGGAGTCGATAGCTAGTAAATTCATCTCGGAAGTATGCTTTGACAGGACGGGAGGAAAGTAATGTGCATCCCTTTTTAGCAATTGCCCTTCTTGAGAAGTCAGCGAACCCCTGCTTTCAGTGATCTTACTCCTAGGTATCGGGGGTTGGGAATGCATGTACATACTGTATGTCTGGGCTGGGCCCTGGACCACGAAGGGAGACGGGGTTAGGAAGAGGGGGGGGGGAAAGCACACGTGACCCTCGCCGTCTTCACCGTTTATCATCCGCCTTCATCGCCGAATGCGGCGACGACTCCGTTTACGTTGCAACGACGAGAACAAACTTTGCTATTCCACTTGTATTTCTCCCAATGCAATTGAGTCAAGACCAATCATTTATGTCATTGACTGTTATCTTGCACGCATTCGCAAAGTCTGGTTGCCTTTTCTATCTGCCATGAGGCTTGAAAACAGGGTTTGGAACTTCGGACTTCTCCTACCGGGAGAGACCTGGCTGACCTGCGGTCAAACCACAGAATTCCTGTCCGGGAGGCGAATTCTCAAGCCTAGAATTGTACATATGAAGTATCAATATGAGTCAAGTTCGGATTAGAGAGTAACGGTAGGATTCGATAAATGGACTCAGACCGCATTGGCCATTCAAGTTGTCAACTGCAATGGCGACATCCAGTATCGACCGCATGATACAATCTTGGCATTCCAATGATAGTGAGCGTCCTTAGAAGATTTTTTGGCGATGTGACCTCATATACTTTGGCTGGAAACGATGTGACTGCCCTTGGGTGATCGTTGGAATGCTCGGCCAAGGTCTCTGCATGCCGTAATTGAGACAACAGCGGCCCACTGTCGCATGTGGTAGTAACTCTATATTGTTATAAATCATACTTAATATCGAGACCAATTGCTTTTGGATACAATCTGATCTGCGTCTCTGTGACTTTTGACTGGCACCCCCCTTCCCTTGTTCAAAACATGGAGGGTCCACGCGGCGTCTATCTCTTCGGAGACCAGACGAGTGATTTCGACGCCGGTCTGCGTCGCTTGTTGCAAGTGAAGAATAACACGATTGTCGCATCATTCTTCCAGAGATGCTTCTACGCTCTGCGTCAGGAGATTGCGAAGCTTCCGCCATCTCAGCGCAAGATCTTCCCACGCTTTACAAGCATAGTAGATTTGCTGGCGCGGCATCGTGAATCGGATCCTAACCCAGCCCTGGAAAGCGCCTTAACTTGTATCTACCAATTAGGCAGCTTCATAAAGTAAGTTGTCTGCGTATAGCTCAAGTTCTTAGGAATCAATTCTGACTTGAGATAGCTACTATGGAGATCTCGGAAATGCATATCCGTCTGCTTCCGAGTGCCATATTATAGGACTGTGCGCAGGTCTTCTGAGTTCCGCAGCTGTCAGCTCTTCGACCAATGTTGGAGAACTGCTGCCAGCCGCAGTTGAAGCAGTGGTGGTGGCTCTCCGACTCGGTCTATGCGTCCTTAATGTTCGAGAGCTGGTGAGCTCTGACCCATCGACGTCAACAAGTTGGTCAGTCTTGGTATCAGGAGTTAATGGGACAGATGCCTCCCAAATTCTTAATGAGTTTGTCGTCGAAAGGGTGAGTTCTCTAGTCCAGTATAATCCGTGAGGCCGGTGTTCTGATCATTGAATGCAGGCGATTCCTCCGTCATCTCAGCCATATACTAGTGCCGTGGGCTCAAATGGAGTTACCATTAGTGCACCACCTAAGATCCTCGATGATTTGATTGAAACAAGACTATCCAAGAAATATAAGCCCGTGAGAGCTCAAATTCACGGCCCTTACCATGCGCCTCATCTGTACGACGGCCGACACGTCGATAGGATCCTCCAGAGCCTCCCCAATGAGGCTGTGTCCAATTACACACCTCGTATTCCCGTTCTATCAAGTACTACGGGGAAGCCGATTGAGGCTAAGCAAATGAAAGATTTAATCAAAGTCGCCCTGGAAGAGATTCTACTACGCCAGCTATGTTGGGACAAAGTGACAGATTCCTGCTCGGGGATCCTGAAATCTTCACGCCATCAAGCATGCAAATTGTACCCAATCGCGAGCACTGCCACTAAGAGTTTGTTCACAGCTCTTACAAGGGCTGGAATACCCGACATTGACGTGGAAAATGGAATCGGAGATATCCCCACAAGTCCCAAGGACAGCCTCAACACTAGCGGCAGAGCAGACTGCTCTAAAATTGCTATCATTGGCATGTCTGGACGATTCCCAGAGGCGGATGGCACAGAAAACTTTTGGGACCTTCTGTATAAAGGTCTTGATGTACATCGCAAAGTGCCTGCGGAGCGTTGGGATGTCGACGCGCACGTTGATCTCACTGGAGCAAAGAGAAACACCAGCAAAGTTCCATACGGTTGCTGGATAAATGAACCAGGACTTTTTGACCCCCGTTTCTTCAACATGTCACCCCGCGAAGCTCTTCAGGCAGACCCCGCTCAACGACTTGCATTGCTCACAGCTTACGAAGCTCTTGAAATGGCTGGCTTCATCCCTGACAGTACCCCATCCACTCAGAGAGATCGGGTTGGTATTTTCTATGGAATGACTAGCGATGACTATCGTGAGATAAACAGTGGCCAAGACATTGATACCTACTTTATCCCTGGTGGCAACCGTGCGTTCACGCCTGGTCGGATAAATTACTACTTCAAGTTCAGTGGGCCTAGCGTTAGCGTTGATACAGCTTGCTCATCAAGTCTTGCAGCTATTCACTTGGCTTGCAATGCGATCTGGAGAAATGACTGCGATGCAGCTATCACTGGCGGTGTCAACATATTGACAAATCCCGATAACCATGCAGGGCTTGACCGTGGCCATTTCCTTTCCAGAACTGGAAACTGCAATACGTTCGATGATGGTGCTGATGGATACTGTAGAGCAGATGGAGTGGGAACAGTCATTCTCAAACGACTTGAGGATGCTGAGGCAGACAATGACCCAATTATTGGTGTGATCAACGGGGCATATACCAATCACTCGGCAGAAGCAGTGTCAATTACTCGTCCTCATGTTGGCGCACAAGCATTCATCTTCAACAAGCTACTGAACGATGCGAACGTTGACCCTAAGGACATCAGCTATGTTGAAATGCATGGAACAGGCACCCAAGCTGGGGATGCTGTGGAAATGCAATCAGTCCTTGACACATTTGCACCCGATTACCGCCGTGGACCTGGGCAGTCTCTCCATCTTGGTTCCGCTAAATCTAACATTGGTCATGGAGAATCAGCTTCCGGTGTGACTTCACTTGTGAAGGTGCTACTAATGATGAAGAAAAATATCATACCTCCTCACTGTGGTATCAAGACCAAGATAAACCATAATTTCCCCACGGATCTGGCGCAGCGCAATGTTCACATTGCCTTCCAACCCACTCCCTGGAATAGGCCAGCCTCCGGGAAGCGTCGCACTTTTTTGAATAACTTCTCGGCAGCTGGCGGGAACACTGCTCTCCTCCTGGAAGACGCCCCGATCCCTCGGATCGACGGACAAGATACCCGGCCCGTTCATGTTCTATCTGTATCAGCAAGATCTCAGAGCGCGCTCAAAAATAACATCGCTTCTCTCGTGAAATACATTGACGAGCAAGGAAGATCATTCAATATGAGTGAGGCGGAGTTTATTCCAAGCCTGGCATACACTACCACAGCACGTCGTATCCATCACCCCTTCCGTATCACAGCTGTCGGCTCCAGTTTGCATGATTTACGGGAGTCGCTCAATAATAGCTCTCATCTGGAGATTTTTACTCCTGTTCCTTCAATAGCTCCTGGTGTTGGGTTTGCTTTCACTGGCCAAGGAGCCCAACACACGGGAATGGGTAGACAGCTATACGAAAATTGCTCACAGTTCCGAGACATGCTTCAACATCTTGACTGCATCGGGCAGAGCCAAGGGTTCCCGTCGATCCTTCCTCTAGTTGATGGAAGCGTGCCAGTAGAAGAGTTGGGGCCTGTCGTGACACAGCTCGGTACTACTTGTGTTCAGATGGCCTTAGTCAACTATTGGAATTCGCTGGGTGTAAGACCTGCATTCGTTCTTGGTCATAGTCTTGGAGAGTTTGCCGCATTGAATACCGCAGGCGTATTGTCAACTTCTGATACTATCTACCTGTGTGGTCGTCGTGCTACACTTCTCAACCAGCATTGTCAGATTGGAACCCATGCCATGCTGGCAGTCAAGGCTTCTTACCCACAAGTAAAGCAATTGCTGAAAGAAGGTGTTGATGAAGTTGCCTGTGTCAACTCTCCTAGTGAGACTGTTGTCAGTGGACTTAATGCCGATATCGATGACTTGGCTCAAAGATGTACTACCGAAGGCTGGAAGTCTACCAAATTGAAGGTGCCTTTCGCTTTCCATTCCGCTCAGGTTACTCCAATCCTTGAGCACTTCGAAGAAGAAGCGCGGGGTGTTGCATTCCAAAAGCCGACAATACCATTCGTCTCCTCACTTCTCGGGGAAGTTATCACGGAGACCAACTCCGATGTCCTTGGAGCTCAATATATGGTGAAGCAGTGCAGGAAGTCCGTTAATTTCCTTGGTGCTCTCGAGGCTACCAGATATGCGAAGCTGATGAACGACAAGACCGTATGGCTGGAAGTTGGTGCCCACACCATCTGCTCTGGCATGATCAAAGCAACATTCGGCCCTCAGGTCACTACCGTGGCATCTCTTCGCCGTGAGGAGAATGCGTGGAAAGTCCTGTCTAATAGTCTGTCGGCCCTTCATTTGGCTGGCATCGATATCAATTGGAAAGAGTATCATCAAGACTTTAGGTCAAGCCATCAAGTGTTACCACTTCCTTCCTATAAATGGGACCTCAAGAACTATTGGATCCCTTACAGCAATAACTTCTGTCTGACAAAGGGTGCTCCCCAAGCTGTCATCCAATCCACGCCACAATCTACTTTCCTGACCACTGCCGCTCAAAAAGTTGTGGAGAGTCGTGATGATGGCGCAACGGCGATTGTTGTGGTGCAAAATGATATTGCTGACCCTGAGCTGAATCGTGTTATTCAAGGACACAAGGTCAATGGAGCTGCGCTCTGCCCATCGTCACTCTATGCGGATATTGCTCAGACACTTGGAGAGTACCTAATCGAAAGGTACAAGCCTGAATTCAAAGGCCTGGGACTCGACGTGTGCGACATGACCGTACCAAAACCACTCATCGCGAAGTCGGGGGAGCAGCTCTTCAGAATATCTGCTGCTGCTAATTGGGCTGAGAAACAAGCTTCAGTTCTGATATACTCTGTCAATTCTGAAGGCAAAAAGACTGTCGAACATGCGCACTGTACAGTGAAGTTTTTTGAAACTAGCACGTCTGCATTGGAGTGGAAACGAATCTCATATCTGGTCAAAAGAAGCATCGACCGCCTCCAGGAAAATGCAGAAACTGGAGAGGCTCACCGTATCCAACGAGGAATGGTATATAAGCTTTTTAGCGCGTTGGTCGATTACGATGACAATTTCAAATCAATCCGTGAGGTTATCCTGGATAGTGATAATAATGAGGCTACTGCTCGTGTCAAATTCCAGGCACCTCCAGGCAACTTCCATCGCAATCCATTTTGGATTGATAGTTTCGGTCATCTTTCTGGGTTCATAATGAATGCAAGCGATGCGGTAGACTCCAAGAACCAGGTTTTTGTTAACCATGGATGGGATTCAATGCGCTGCCTGAAGAAATTCTCACCCGAGATCACTTACCGCACTTACGTGAGAATGCAGCCATGGCAGAACAACATCTGGGCTGGAGATGTCTATATTTTTGAAGGTGACGATATTGTTGCCGTATTTGGAGGCGTCAAATTCCAAGCGCTTGCTCGCAAGATTCTTGACACTGTCCTTCCTCCGGTTGGAGGTTCAAAAGCCCCAGCTGCAGCCAAATCGTCGGCTCCAGCCCAGGCTGCGAAGTCAAGTACGGGTGCTGCTACTAAGTCCCGCCCTAAAGCGCCCGTTCCATCCAAGTCCTTTATCAAATCTTCTGGACCAAGTGTCATCGTGCGCGCACTTAACATTCTGGCTTCAGAAGTTGGTTTGGCTGAGTCTGAAATTTCAGATGACATGGTCTTTGCGGACTACGGAGTGGACTCTCTGCTCTCCCTGACAGTCACTGGCAGATACCGCGAAGAGTTGAACGTCGACTTGGACTCTTCCGTATTCACCGACCACCCAACAGTCAAGGATTTCAAGCGGCTCATCGCACAATTAAGTCCTTCGGAGAGCAACGATGGGTCATCTAGCGAACAAGAGTCGAACTTCTCATTTATCGGGGGCGAGTCTTCGAGTGCAAGCACTCCTGAGCTTATGTCTCCGCCAAACGAGAAGGTAGCTCAGGTTGAGCAGAACGACACCATGAAGGAAATCCGTAACATCATGGCGGAGGAGATCGGAGTACCAGCCGAAGATATTAAAGGTGACGAGAACTTGGGTGAAATGGGCATGGACTCGCTTCTCTCCCTTACCGTCCTAGGAAGAATCCGAGAGACATTGGATATAGACCTTCCAGGAGAGTTTTTCATCGACAACCAAACCCTCAATGATATCGAGGTTGCTTTGGACCTGAAGCCCAAAACTACTGCTGCCCCCACCCCTATACCAGAGCCAGTCAAATTCCCAGAAGCCATCCAAGACATCCAAGCGAAAGCCAGTAAACACCCCTCGGCCACATCAATCTTGTTACAAGGAAACCCAAGGACGGCAACGAAGACACTATTTCTGTTCCCCGACGGCTCCGGCTCAGCCACGTCTTACGCCACAATTCCCGGCATTTCCCCCGACGTCTGTGTATACGGACTGAACTGCCCCTACATGAAAACACCTGAGAAGCTCAACTGCAGCCTGGACGAGCTCACAGTTCCCTACGTAACCGAGATCCGCCGCCGCCAACCAAAGGGCCCATACAGCGTCGGCGGTTGGTCAGCAGGAGGAATCTGCGCATACGACGCAGCACGCTACCTCATGTTCGAGGAAGGCGAAGAAGTCGACCGCTTGCTCCTCATCGACACCCCATTTGCCATCGGTCTGGAGAAGCTCCCCCGTCGACTCTACGGCTTCTTCAACTCCATCGGCCTCTTCGGCGAAGGCAAGGCAGCGCCACCCGCCTGGCTTTTGCCTCACTTCCTGGCCTTCATCGACGCCCTCGATGCATACAAGGCCGTTCCTCTCCCATTCACAGACGAAAAGTGGGCCAAGAAGTTGCCTAAGGCTTATATCGTCTGGGCTAAGGATGGTGTCTGTGGCAAGCCGGGAGACCCCCGGCCTGATCCCCCGGCAGACGGTTCTCAGGATCCCAGGGAGATGATCTGGCTTCTCAATGACCGGACGGATCTAGGACCTAACAAGTGGGATACATTGGTTGGACCGGAAAATATTGGTGGAATCACTGTCATGGAAGGTGCTAATCATTTTACCATGACGAAGGGCGGGAAAGCGAAGGAGTTGGCTGATTTCATGGCTAAGGCTATGGCTTAAGATAAGAACTTCATTCATTACTTCCTTTCCTTCTTTGCTGATTTATTATATCTGTTTTTCTCTCATTTATGTATGATTGCATGGGTTATATCTTGGATTTTGTCTTTTATTGATAACCAGGTGTTTTAAGGTATTTTCTTTCAGCAGTAATGTATTGAGATACGAATAATTAATTTACTATCTTCTTTGAACAAGTGGACCCTACACTATTGCCTAAGGGATGCTGATAAGCCCGTTACATTCGGTAGGAGAAGCTAAGTCTTAGGGCACCGGATCCTACTTGATCAAATTAAGCAATGTAACCATAAGGCTCAGTGACGTGTACTAGACGAGATGGAACTGTGTCCAATTTAACATCCGGTATGGCAAGATAAGTGACATGGTAGGAAATGATGCCAAGGAACGACAAGAGTTAAAAGTAAGGAACTGCTAGTGAGAACGCCCAGGCAATGCAAAGTCATTGACGAAAGAGAAGCATCCATATCCACATCCCCCTCTATGTAAACGTCATAGACGCAGTGATGATAAGTGGAGTTGCAGGGAAGAAAAGAAGTTGGGATGTCCCACATCAAGTGGAAAGTATATGCGAAACAAATAAGACCCTTAGACGGACATCTCCGAGCTGAATCTCAATCCACTGCCACGTCCATTGTGATTATTGATTCCCGGGCTCGTCGGACGGCTACCTGCGGTCAATCTCGGACTTCGGGGCTGAGTGCTTGTTGATCGCGTGGATGGTCGGTTCTTCCGAATTTCACGTAGCTCATCTTCTTTGCGGCGTAGTAGATCTTCGCGAGCAGCAAGAGTGGCTTCTAATTCGGAGATACGAGATAGATGTCGCGCCTCGTCGTTTTTCAAGTTTATTTCTCGTAAACGAGTGGCATTGCCGTCGACTTTACGCTTCAACGTTTCGTTTTCCTCTCGGAGTTGACGCACCTCGTTTCCGCTTTGAGCCGCGACATTGGAGGCGGTTTGGTATTGTTCGCGAGTATATTCGGCTTGCTTGGCCTCGTACTCTGACTTTCGTTCCAAGCTAGCATTCACTTTCGTCAAGCGACGGATTTCCTCTCGGGCGGCCTCCAGCTCTGCCACACTCCCCCCTTGAGATCGGATCTCTTCTCTTGCCTGCTCGAGCTCATGTCTCAGCTGAGTGCGCTCATCCTTCAACTTGCTATTCTCTTCTTTTTGTTTTTCAGTCTTCTGCTCCGCTGTAGCTTTAGATTCGGCCAAGCGATCCCGCTCCCGGCGAATATGGTGGAGGTCTTTGGTTCGAGTTTCGTAGCGATGCTGGAGTGTTTCAAGTAATTTCTCTCTGTCTTGTAACCGGGATTGCATATCATCTAAGTCCTTCTTGAATTTCTCAAGCTCAGCTGCATGCGCATTTCTCATATGCACGAGATTTTGTTCCAACGCAAGCAAACCACTATCCAATGCTTGACTGGGGAATTTTGTTGATTCGGTAAGCTGGGTATTGTCCTGTGTTATTTCCATCCTTGGCCTTTTAGAAGAATGATCGCCTGAATCTTCTACCTATACATATACGTTAGCAGGGGTCGGTGGCATAGGTATGGGTAAACCCACAAATAGACGCTTCTGAACCTGAGTGTTCGGGATGGGTGTACCACCGGCATCTGTCTGAGCTGGAACTTCAAGCTGAGCAGATAAGAGCTCGTTCGAGCTTACAACATGTAACGGCTCAATGGTGGTTAATGGCCAGTGAGAGCCGAAATGGTCTGAAAATATCCAAGAAAGTACCTCCTCCACATCTTCGCGCACCCCAAGAGCATCGTCTTGTAGATCACCCACTATATCACGCAGACGGACGGTATACCGAATGATTAGTTGGAGACGCTGGAGCTCTGGAGGATCGGAGAAACAGAGTTCAATGTGTTCACTAGAGTTTGAGACGATGAGCCGAATGACGGGAAGGAGGCTTCCATTACGAGCAAATGTCGTTCGCAAATGCTCAACTGAAGGGCTCTTCACGTTGAGGGATGAATCTAGTGCAATGACTGCGGAGGGAGTTTTGTATGTTTCCATGACTCCCTCGCTGTGCGTTGACTGAATTCCGAAACTCAAGGGCCCCTTTACCAAGGAAACCTCTGAGTTGGTCCCAGGGCCCATTTCCTCGCGAGGTCGAGTGTATACAAGACCTTTGCCCATCAGATAACGCTCGACCACTTTCTGGGTCTTTTCTCCTTGCAACATAATCACAAAGTGGATATCACGGCTACTTGCAATCTCGACGAGGTAGCCCAAAAATAAGAACTTTGCGCTTGAATATTCAGCCCAAGCTGCCTCCTTTCTTAGGTCCGAGACTGAATCCTTGATATGCTCTGCGATATTGAGATCAGGATGTGTTGCAACGTTGCTTAGGTTTCTTAGTACCTCGCGCATCTTTGACACAAGGCGTTCCTGCTGTCAGTTAGACTAATTTGGACACAAAAAAATGGAAATGAAGAAAATCTTACCTCCTGTCCAGGTAACATGTCTGAAGGGATGGATCCCCTAAGAAATTCCCGAATACTCTGGGTTTCATTTTTCAAGACTCGTTCGTAATCGTCTTTGACTCTGGAGTCCATCGGAAGCGGTACAGCGTACTCGGATGCACTAAGGTGCACTGATCCGGGTAGAACTTCCTCGGTATGACTAACTGTCAATGCGCTTGGTTGAATAGTTTGTAAGCTTTGTTGCTGAGGTGTTTCTTCAGGTGGTTCAGAGATAATTGGATGTGGTTTTGGCTCAGAGTGATGAACAGTCGGTTCTTTGTCAACTCTAACACTCAGGGGTGCTGTTATTTCAGGCACGGATACAGGTGCTGAGGGCTCAATATCTCCCATAGAGGATGGAGTCGCACTTGTATCAGCAGCCTGGAGAGAAATTGCTCGTGCGTTCAATTGGAGGTACGCGTTCCTCATTTTCTCTCTTGGAGTTGCGCCTTCATATTGGCTATACTTTTCCATAGTTTCGGCCAAGGACGCCACCTCTTTCTTCTGGTCATGGTCCTCCATAATTTCGGTAGGCAGCTCAGGTGTCAAATAACTGTGTCGTGCAGATAACGATCCCTGGCTAAAGTTTGGAATAGAACGATTCGTTGATACTTGTGATGAGCCTGTAGTTGACTCTGGCACAGTGGAGCTCACACTATTCGATGTAACGCGACCTTAGAACGTCAGTGTTAATAAGATAGAAAAGTCAAGATACCAACCTATGGAAGAACGGTTTCGAGATAAAAATAGTTGGGATACTAGCGAACTATAACCGGAGCGGTAGCTTCCTGATCCTAAGGTGTTTTGCGAACTAGAAGGTTTCGAAACAGGGTACTGGGGTGGCCCTTGAGTTTCAAAAATGGCAAATGCAAGAGGAGGGGTCTCTGCGACTCCGTTACCTTCTCCAATTAGAGGATTGGTAGGTGCTACAGATGACGCTTGAATGATGGAGGATGCGGTTGACTTGGACCTCTGGATTCCTCGAGCAGTCTCGGTGCCAGATTTCGGCGATTCACTAGCAGTAGTCGAAGTGCTTGTGGAGCTATTTGTGCGTTGCGTTGCAAGATAGCCCTGTACTTCGCTAGGAAGTAGATACTCCAATGGAATAGAGGTATTTGGGTTGTACTCAAACACACCCGTAGTCTCAGGCGATCGGACTGCTGATGAAATTGATGTAGTGAAGCCACTGCCCAAAGGTGTAGGAGCTGTATATGGTGTTACTTGTCCTGACTCTGGAGCTTCAAACCACCCGCTGTCCTGCAAAGGACGTGGATCAGGTGCAGTCTCGAATGGGACAAATAATGGTGATGTCCCACGCTGTCGGGGAAGCTTTTTGGAAGAGTTGATGGACTTTACAGTATTACCTTGAGAGGTCAGATGAAGTGTTTGCGTTTCTGATATCTCAGGAAGTTGACTGCCTTGCTGGGAGTGCTCGTTTTTCTTCTTCTCCTCCCAAGCCTGAATAGCAGCGTCGTTGGCGTGCTCCTTTGGTTCCTGATGGGATTGTTAAATGGCACTTCGACTCAGGAAGCTTTGGAAACTACATGAGATGGTGCATGTACGCACCGTGTTTAACTCACCCAACTCGGTGTCCAAGGCCCTTCCCAATCAATAAGATACTGGGATTCTGTTTCGGCAAGGATAGAGTCAATGGGCCATTCGTCTTCAGCCAGGCTTTCGTCGTTGTCCCCGTCTTCTTCCTCGCGGGGAATAGTGAGATGCTTAGATTTCCACTTTTCTTTCCTGTGTTTATCTGTAGAATGTGTTGATGCAGAAGAGGAGATCTTGCGCTTGCGCCACATTATGCGCGTCCCAAGAGCACCGCCGAAGAGAGGTAACCCATGATGAAAGAATACAATAACAAAGTGCGCAGAAACGTAAGATACAAATAGAAATTTTTTGGGGAATGAGCGCTCGTGGAAAGTGAAAGAAGGCCCACACCAAACACAACAATGGAGAAGCTGGAGGAGTGAATGGGAGTATGAAATTCGGTCTGAACTCGGACGACGGAGAAGGCACGGATGATCGCCGACACGTGATATCTTATCAGTGCCCAAACTCCACTATGACGGTGATACTCTTCCTTCCTCGGCACGGAATAAAAAACAAAATACACCGCAGATGCGATCGAGATCAATTAGTTTAGAAGGATGATTCCCAAGAGTTATTATCTATTTCTACTCTAGGTACACCCTGAAGCTCCCCGTTCTATCTAAGCTAAGTATATACACATGTATGTAACTATGCATCGGTCAGAGATGTGCTTGCTCCTTTCTATATTGTTCAAAGTCGTAGCCAAGCTGCTTGAGGCTTACAATATTGTGTCGCTTTTCGCCTTTTCCAACAAACGCCCTTCTGATTTCGGGGAATAGTTGTCGCAGCCATTTTTCTTTCTCTCCCCAGTAGCTCCCTTGCTTACCATTTCCACTGTTGATCAGCTCATGGCGCGGTTCAGCTTTAGCTGCCCACTCGTAAAAGAAGTTCATGTAGTCCGCATCCAGTGGGAAGTGCAAAGCGTGGAATGCTGTTCCATTTCCCCTTTGGATGGCAGTAGCATGCTCCCAAGCTTTCATCTCGGCTGTATCTGGTAAAGTGAGTCGTCCGGACCAGACACGCGCGAACACAGCTGCCTGATTTTCAGATAAGGGAAATGGGATCACCCTCTGAGGTAGGACCGGGAAAACGAGTGTGGGGTTATGAATATAGAATAGATGTTGATAGGCATTTAGTACCCTCCGGCCGTCCGTAATAATGGAAGGGTCAAGTGACGATAGAAAGGGAAAGGAGTAAAGGTATCCCGTGCAAAAAACGATCGCATCAATGTCATCCTCGACTCTTCCATCAGCAAAACGAACTGCTCTTCCAAGTTCAGATGGTGGTAGAAACTGCACAATTTCTGGAACATAATCTATGTCTGTACCGGTAGACGGTCCTAGGTATGACTCTGTTCGTTGTGATGCCAGCAATTTTCCCTTACTCACTTTGCTGATTTGGCTGCCAATATCAAGTCCGGATGCAGAACTTCCCACAACAATCACTTTCTTTCCATGGAAAGGTTCAGGTGAGTCAAAGAACTTGGAATGGGAGATGATACCCGGATAAGTCTCATTCCATAGTTTGATACCTGGAATATCTGGCGTATATGGAACATCAAAGTGGCCACTGGCGACAACCACAGCATCGTACGTGTCGGTCTTGCTGCTCCCGGTTCGCAAGTTCTTAGTTGTTACAGCCCAAGAATTTGCACCTGAGTCACTAGATTTGACATCCACAACTTGGGTTCCGAGGTGAATATAATCTTTCACTTCCTCTGCGTACTCATCCAAGTACTTCTTCACAGTAGAATACTTCGGCAACAACTGCGCTTCGGTAGGAAATGGCTTTTCTTTATAGGCCATTAATTCCTTTGGAATGTTGGTGTCCAATGTACTATAAATGGGAGATATGAAAGCTGGTTCCCTTGTACCTTTAGCATCTCCTATAGGATGCCAGATCGGCTCATCGACTGGCTCATTTGGGTCGAGTTGCGGTACAGGCGCAGAAATGCTCTGCTTCAGAGCTGGTGGACTGTAATTCCATACCCCACCAACAGTGCTTCTCTTTTCGAAGACATCAATCTTGGAGAAATATTTCTCAGCAACTAGGTACCTGCATCATTGTGAGTAAGAGGATATCAGAATGAGTGCAGCTCTCAATGTTTGCTTCATACTTCACGGCAGAGAGTCCCGATGGCCCTGCACCGATGACAGCCACTCGACGGATCTGCTTCGAGATTGCCATTCTGGGAGTCGACTGATAGCTCTCAGCTTCAAAGGTAGTAACTGCGACAGGACCTGGTCAAGTTGCCAGATTGAAATATTAATGCTGAGGACACCGCAGTTGATGATCAGACCATAGATAGCAGATAGCCCAATGGTCACCCCGCCGGGCGATGTCGTGATTTACTAGTTACCACTTTGGGTTAATGTGGAATACCTTCTAATTTGGGCAACTTCACGAACTACTAGTAGGTATTAAAGCAGCCGGAATTGGGAAGGAGAGTGGTAATTCTTTCTATAGTGTAAAGTATCCCGACATGCTAAAGCCACAAAAACTAGTGAAAGTTAGGTAAAACTGGTCATAACGTTACATAGGATACAACATACTTTATCACTCAGATGAACTAAAAATGGATATTTTCGAAGTGTAATATTACACCTCCGATACCGATCTCAACACCGTTCCGCAGTTGCTCCACTGCTTGTCAGGTGAAGTCACCCGCGCCTGCCTGCTTCGGTCACCTTTGGAGCACGAGCCAATGCTAAACTAGTCCCCTTGATCGCTGTTGCGAGAGAGTAGGGCTGTTGGTCGCGCAAAAGATATCGCAGAGCAATGCAGTACCTCTGATTTATACCATGTGGAAGCTGTGTATCCATTAATGGCTGCAGTGATGGATGCTAACGATCAATCTCCGATCCCTGAACCCTTACATGCGCGTCGCATCCCTATTGCGGAGCTTTCTCCAACCGTCGAGCACTCCTCCGAAAGTTCCATTCATGCATACGTTACTCTTCTATGGCCTTATTCGTCATCGACAAAGTCGCTCAGCCTCTTACTAGCGGATCCCGACTTTCGGCTGCGTCATTCGAATGGACAAGTGAAGGTGGTTTTCCATGGGAATATCGCAGAAGAGGTGGCAAGGTCTCAGATTAGCATCAGCGATACCGTCTATCTTAGTCTGGCAGGAGCGAGGTTTTTGAGTAATGAGACAGCAATCGGAATTCCCGGTAAAAGTTTGGCATGGGATGTGTACTTCGATGACCGCGTGTATCTCGAGGTACTGTTACGGAAAACGCCCGGGGAAACGCGATAGTCTCTTACTGACTACGAGTATAGATTTGGCGCTCTTTAAAGCATCTATCAACCGTGAAAGTCGACCCTCCTTCCTTTCCGTCACAGAATAATGACACCGCAATCGAACAACCGGCCACCCCAATCGCTAACGGTTATGATCGCATTAGTAAAACTGGCGCGTTGGATTCATGGCAGTCTCCGGCATTCCTAGGACGATCTCGCACATCTACGGGGGGCTTGTCAGTTTCAGTATTCGACCCCTTTGCGGAGGAAGATGGATTTGTTCCTGGGAAAGGAAGAAAACGTCCGAGGTTCAGCATGGGAAGTAGTGAGTGGCGGGTAATCGACGAACCTGAAAGCCCCGGTAAAAAGGATAAGGTATTGGACTGGGCTCATATATTCGACGAGGAGGAGGATATTGAATCAGATAATGGCCGGGAAGAGACAGTCGGGAAAGTGGAGGAACCACTGGAAACATCCGAAGCCGAAAGCATTTCCAGGGCTTCAGAGGAGATCTCTGAAACCGTTCCAGATAAGGACGATGTTACTATGGAGGGTGCCTCTCTAGAGCAACATACTGGCCGGACAACGGACAAGATCAAGTTCCTCCCACCTGGAATTTCTCGAATTGCTGAGTTGCCTCGCAATTTCAGCAGGCGTAATCTTCCAGGCTACACAGCTCATCTTCCGATAGAGACTCCTCGCCTCGACCCTATTCCATCCCCTGGGCTCCCTATCCCATCACCGCTTGTTACTATGTCAAACAGCCCACAAGGTTATTTCACACCCGCCGCGGCCACGCCGCACGCTCACTCCAGCCAGATACCCTCAACATTATCTCGGGCGACAGAACCAGATAATGACATACCCGATGCGCAGCCCGGTACTTCCCAAACTCTAGGGCATGAGCATCCCATCATTGCTTCAGGAGCTGATGGCTATGTGACCAGTGTCTCCGAATTTACATCAAGATCGCAAGCTACGGGCGAAACACCTACCATGGCCAGTACAGAAGCAGCAGATATACCACCCGAGGAGATCTCGGAGGTAGCAGCTGAACTTGTTCAAAGCCAACAATTCCCATACGTAGTCGACAAAGGTACGGAAGAAGCCAAAGGATATCCGGGAGAAGAGGACCAACTGAGAATATCAGAAGAAGAAGAAGAAGAAGAAGAAGAAGAAGTGAACGGGTATAATGCGGATGTAACGCGTAGAGAGATTCAGGATGAGGATGAACTAGAAGGTCACGAAGAAGAAACACACGAGGGCCAGGGAATGATAAAAAATGATGAGGTGGAAGGTGACGAACATAAACAAGAAGGTACCAACGCAAGGATTGTCACTGGCCGCCTTTGGGCAGGAAGTGTAGCCGAAGAGGTTGAATATGGCACGGGCGAAAGTGAAGAAGAGCACGCTGAGAAATTGGAAAAATTGAAACGCTATCACGATTTGGTTGCTGAAAGCGAAGTCGAACCTCCGACAGAGGATCATGGTCATTACGTAGGAGCCGAGGACGAAACTGAAGAGGAGGTTGAAGAGGAAGGGAGTGAGCGATTGGAAGGGGGCGAGGTAGAAGCTGAAGCGGAAGAGCAGGAGAAAGAGGAAGATCGAGAAGAAGAGGAAGAGGGATGGGATGAGGAAGAATTAGAAGAGGAGGAAGAATCTGAGGACATGTATGAGGATGAAAACGACCAGGGTTCCGAGTCTGAGATTGAATCCAGCCGAATGCATGTTGGTAATCCCCCTCATCAGCCTGCCTCAAAAAGAGTGCACCCAGAAGTCATCGTTCTAGACAGTGACAGCGACGATGAAGCCCCATCTGTTCCCCAGCCACATCCTGCAGTCCATTCAAGTCAAGATACCAGTGCATGGGAGGTCCAGTCATCAGAGGATGAGACATCTGCTTCCGAAGAGGGTTCTCTAGGATCAGGACGCTCGGAAAGCATAGAAAACTCGGGAGGTTCCGGTGATGGAGAGGGCGAAGATTGGTCGGAAATAAACTCAGCGGACGAGCAGCATCTAGGTGAGGACATGGAAGATGAAATAGTAGACGATGAAAACGAGCAGATAAAGGATGATCAACAAGAGATTGAGTATTCTGCACACGAGCATCTGGAAAACGAACAAACGAACGACGAAAATGTGGGCGAAGACTGGGAAGTTGAGAGAGACGAAGAAGACCACATGGAACATGGAGCAAGCGAAGAGGAACCACCCGAAATTGAAAGGAGAGAGGCTCTAGTATCATCACATATGGAGGCTGGGGAGGTGAAGCCGGATACCGATGAACATCAGATGCCACAGAATCAACAAGAAATGCTTTCAGTCAAGGCACTACCGCAAGATCCGAGGCAGGGTGGCTTCGAATCTTACTCGACTATCATGCCATCTGTTCGAGAACCTCAAGCCGGTACTAGAAGTACGTTACACAGCCTAGAAATGGCGATTGATCCGGCCTTGCAAAGTTTAGGGCCTGGCGGAGAACAATTGATCCAGGAAGAGCATCGCCTAGATCCTCACCCTGCTGAGGCTAAGACTGAAGAAGTCTCGCGGATATCTAAGCTGGGACAGGAGGTTGATCATGGCTTGTTTCTCGATGGCAGTTCATCTTTACAAATCGCGCACGATTCTCCTGGCGCTATTCCAGGAAGACCTTCATCAGAGCAGCGATTGGTATCACCGGATACTTCTCAATTGGCTGAAAATGGTCAAACTTCCCCTGCGAATCTAACTATAGCTAGGATGCTTCCTACACCCGAACAAACGCAAGAAAGAACGCCCGTGGAGCATCAAAATAAACTATCGCCCCCAGTTGATGTTGGGACACCTGCGCAAGCAGAAGTAGATACGCGTATTATCGAAGATGCCCAGCGTGAAACGCGTGCCGCCTCCCTCTTAGAGGAAGGACAGCACGCAGTCGGGGAACCCTTCAGCCATGGGGATATGAAAGCATCAGCCCCCTTCATTGAAGGCCAATACCAACAAGTCGAGCTCTATTCAGATGATGAATACGTGGAAGAATTAGATGAGGTTCATCTTGTTGGCGTAAACCGCCACTACCCCGGACTACGCAGCGAATTGTCTTATTTCGCTCCATTGGCCACACTTGTCGATCACTATAATGCCTTGATAGATACCATCTCCATTGTGGCTGAAGTGCGGCCTGTGTTTCAGGCTGCGTCAGGAAAGAAGGACTTTATCTTGACCATCCAACTCACTGACCAATCTATGGCTGGAACCACGCTCCGTGCTCAGATATTTCGACCCTTTAAAGCAGCACTCCCCTCAGTGGATGAGGGAGACGCTATCCTGTTACGCAACTTTAGGGTCAAAAGTTTCAACCACTCGATGATGCTCACTAGCGCTGAAACCAGCGCCTGGGCTGTTTTCAACGGTTTGGACGACAAAGTACGGATTGACGGTCCTCCAGTTGAATATAGAAGTGTAGAGCAAGCCTACGCGACTGATCTGCGCCAATGGTACCAAGAAGCTGGTATGGCCATGGTCGCAGATAATCAACTACAGGCATCTATATTTAGGGAGAGTCGAGAGGGAACACCTGCTAGCAGCGCTGCGCTTAGCGATTCAGGAAGCATTGACTCGGCACTACGCGACATGCGCGGTGAATCGTCTCTGTCGAGCCGGGGCTCTCGGCGGAATAAAAGACCCCATCGGCGAATAACAATTCACGAGTTGAGGGACGGTAGGAGATACACTGAGGTTGGCTCGCCGTCTGGAAAAGATAGTATACATGAGCTTCGAGATGGAACAGTTTATGCCAATTTATAAACAAAGCTTTCAC
Source organism: Aspergillus hancockii (assembly GCA_001696595.2). NCBI lineage: Eukaryota > Fungi > Ascomycota > Eurotiomycetes > Eurotiales > Aspergillaceae > Aspergillus > Aspergillus hancockii. Next base: position 108,915 of record MBFL02000012.1, on the reverse strand, counting down.
TTCGGATTAGCTTCTGACTTGCCTCATGTGGTCAACTGTTTGATTTATTGTTAGGTTTTATATAATCCTAGGCCTATCGGTGCAGCCCGAGTTCTATGATTTAGGTGTTATTAAAATGGCACTTGAGCGACTTTTCGACTCTTGTCTACAACTGTTTCATGTCAAAATAGCGTCATATTCGAATGCAAATCATTCTATGCAGTAGTCTACGGTAATGATCACATGCGTATGTACATAGACATGAAACTCGAGCGCACAAGATATAGATATAGGAAAAGAAATTGTCGCCTACATCTTTGAAGTCTTGTCACCTGCCAATAGATCCATATTTACAGCTGCTCTGATCAGTTGATTCGCGATAGCAGTTGGCGGTGGAAGTCTCAAACCGCCCTCTTTATACTCCGGTCCAGCTTTCTCGCCTAGCGCACTCGTACCGATTCTCAAAGCCTCCTCGACTTCCTCAATTTCAAACCACTTCGCATCCTCCAGCTCGGGGTCATGACTTAGGTTGATAATTTCGTGAGCAGGATCGCTGACCTGCGCGATTGCACCAATCATTAGATTTGCCGGGTAGGGCCATGGCTGGGATGAGTGGATAATGACACGCGAAAGCGTGACACCAGCTTCCTCCCACACTTCCCTCCGAACAGCATCTTCAACCGACTCCGCTGGCTCAATGAAACCAGCGAGAGTCGAGTACCAATTCGGTGGGAAACGTTTTGAACGGCCAAGTAGGATCCGCTTGGCATCATTTGAGAGAACGGCCACGATGATCGTCGGATCGGTACGCGGGAAAGACAGGTTGGAGAGAGTGGTGCGCGTGTTACACGCTGGTCGTTCCGCTGGCTGTCCCTGAGCAACACGGGCAGCATCCGTGGGAGGACAAGCACGCTTTGTCCCTGAGTTCACGGAGAGCGTGGGGTGGCCGCAGGTGCCACAGAAGGTGTTCCGGTTATTCCAGTCCAAAAGAGCGCGAGATTGGGCGTAAATGGCGGCTGGGGTGAGCGAGTTAGCAACGTTTGCTCTCCTCTAGTGGGTGAAGCTTACCATCATCAGCCGAAAAGGACATGACCACCCTCGATTGGAAAAAGTTTAATCCCTTTGCATCCATAGCACTGATTACATCCTTGGCCTGGGTTTGTTGCTCTTCGTTCCCTTTGGGGGTCACATCGAGGGCAAAGCAAGGGGCACCAGTGTATATCTTCCAAGCGAGCCCATCTTGCTTACGGCTTTCGTCTAGCCCGAGGAAGATCAGCTGTGCGGTTGTTTTTCGCGAGTCATATTCTTTGATTGTCTCCTCTTCGGTCTTATCATAGATCGTCTCGGGAACAAGCTTCTTCACTTCGTCATAGTGCGCAAAGTACAACTCCGAGGGAGTCTTCGTAAGTGGCGCAAGATCTTTCAGGAGTACAAAACGAGTAGAGGGATGCTTGACCGCCGCCGAAAGGAACGGATGGTCGGTGCGCAGAAACGAAAGTCGATTTAATGGTGAACCTAAGAATGTCAGTATCGAAACAGACCGTCCAACCAACATAATGCTACATACTAGAGAAGTAGTTTACGGTTTCTCTTCCAAACTGTCGAGATAACATCGACTCAGCTTGCGTATGTGCAGGGGTGGGAATTTGGGGGTGGTCGGTCATAATGGGGTTTTGTTACTACCCACAAGAGATGTGCTGATTGAGCTAAATGTGACTTTTCGTGATAATGCCAAAGAAAGAGAGAGAGAGAGAGAGAAACCAGAAACGCAAAGGCCCTGATACCAAGTGATTAATCAGCGCTTTTTATGTCCGAGGAATAACACTGCGGCAATTGATGTATCCCAAATACGATGATTTCAGCTCGTTAGCGTGGGTTAGTGTATGTGACGGGGTAATACGAGAACCACAGCGGGGCACAAGGGGAAGCTCCCCACACACGTGATGTGCGTCATGGCCGGCTGCCCGCGCTGTCTCCAATTCTCTTATCATTGAAAGCCGACGTGTGGGATTTCTGTTCGTTTTCTATCATAGCCTATAAAGATAGACCCTGAGTATCCACGGACCTAGAGTAGATAGAGTAAGCCGCGCACCTCTTTTCTTATATCGAAAATCTAGTAATTGACTACTACTTGGAGCCTGTCCCTAGCCATCAACATGGGTCACCTTGTCACTCTTGCAACATGGTAAGTGAGGGTTTACCAGTCAACTGCGACATATATCTGCGGAATCACGCTGACTCGTCTTACCGTCAGCTCCCTCAACCAATGGGCCCTTGATTTTGAAGGCAATGCCGAACGGATCATTGAGAGTATCCGTCAGGCCAAGAAAGCCGGGGCTACTCTACGAGTAGGCCCTGAACTCGAGATTACCGGTAACATGAGCTTGGATCATGGTTACAGTAGTCCATCGCATTGACCCTGTCTTTAGGTTATGGTGTTCTGGATGGATTTCTCGAGGGCGATACGTTCCTGCATTCGTGGGAAATACTGGCGCGCATCATTGACCACCCTGATTGCCAGGGCATTGTGGTCGATGTCGGTATGCCCGTTCGGCATCGCAATGTGCGATACAATTGCCGGTAGGTAGCTCCGGGGTAAGGGACACAGGCACTTGCTAATATGTGTCAAAGTGTAATTTTCTACAATCGCAAGATCATCCTGATTCGCCCGAAGATGTGGCTTGCGAATGGTTGGTTTATGCCTTATTTATCTTCATACTGTTTCTTCTACTATCCTTCCAGATCATATCAACAAGACCATGTTCTGTTTGATTCTAGCTGCTAACTCTTTCGATTTATTCAGATGGGAACTATAGAGAAATGCGGCATTTCACTCCTTGGCAGCGCCCTCAAGAGACCGAAGACTATTACCTGGAACAAATTGTTGGTAAAATAACCGGACAGTACAAAGTTCCTTTTGGCGATGCGGTCATCAGCACCAGAGATACTTGCCTAGGCGTAGAGACATGTGAAGAGTTGTTCACTCCTAATGGGTACGTGCTCTAGACATATAAGTATAGATATTTTTCTAACTCTACGCAGACCCCATATCCCTTACGGTCTTGCTGGTATGACTACCAGTGTCAGCATGTAGTTTGATAAGCGTTACATCTTACTAACGTCCGGAATAGGCGTGGAAATCATTTCGAATTCGTCGGGAAGCCATCACGAGCTAAGAAAGCTCGACACTCGTATTAACCTGATCACTCAGGCTACGAAATTGGTAAAGCCGCATGGAAATGTAGTCCGAAGGTTTCCAGACTTACATTTTTCTAGAGTGGAGGTATTTACCTATATGCGAACCAGCAAGGCTGCGACGGCGACAGACTATACTACGACGGCTGTGCAATGATTGTCGTCAACGGCAACATTGTAGCCCAGGGCTCTCAATTCTCCTTGAATGATGTGGAGGTCATTACGGCTACTGTCGATATAGAAGAAGTTCGTGTCCCACCATAATGCCTCATTTTGCAAAACACTAATCTCCGATAGGTTCGGACATATCGTTCTAGCGCCAGCCGTGGTATGCAAGCCAGCAAGCAAACACCATACGTCCGCCTTGATCTGGACGTAAGACTTTCTCGCCAAGATCAAGATGCTGAGCCCGGCCTTGCCCCTTCCGAGGCACTCTCGCCCCGGTATCACGCTCCTGAAGAAGAGGTTGCACTTGGGCCAGCTTGTTGGCTCTGGGATTACCTCCGAAGGAGCGGCGCTGCTGGATACTTCCTTCCACTGAGTGGCGGTATTGACAGTTGTGCTACCGCTATCATCGTACACTCAATGTGCAGAGAAGTCGTCAAAGCAGTCTCAGAAGGGAATGAGCAAGTCATCAAAGACGTCCGCAGGCTATGCGCTGAGCCTGAGGGCTCCACCTGGCTTCCGAGTACGAGTCAGGAAGTGTGCAAGTAAGATTCACAGAATTTGGCCTTCTAATACTTACAAAGTCTAGTCAAGGTTGCTGACATTGTCCTAGCCGTATCTTCCATACTAACTATATGGGCACCCAAAATTCCAGCCAAGAAACGAGGGATCGGTCAAGGAAGCTTGCCACTGACATTGGGTCCTACCATATTGACTTCAATTTCGACACAGTCGTAACTGCCCTGATGAATCTATTTACGAAAGTCACCAATTTCCAGCCTAAGTTTAAGGTCCATGGTGGTGGTTGGGCCGAGAACCAAGCGCTACAGAACGTTCAAGCCCGTATGAGAATGGTGCTTTCATACTTGTTTGCATCTATGCTCCCTACTGTTCGACAAAGGCCTGGTGGTGGTGGACTACTTGTTCTGGCGTCATCTAATGTAGACGGTATGTATTTTCTCTGATAGAATATCGAACTCCACTAACATTCCTTAGAATGGTATATACAACTCAACCCTTCCAACTAAGCCCTCCAACCCAGTAATTCACACTTACTAAATAATATGAACAGCTTACGTGGTTATTTAACCAAATACGATGCCAGTAGCGCAGATGTACGTCCCATTCATTCCACCCCAAATAATCCAAACACTAACCAGCCTCCAAATGCAGTTGAACCCAATCGGTTCCATCAGCAAAGTCGATCTAAAGAAGTTCATAGCCTGGGCCCGTGATTCTTTCGAACTACCAATCCTTCACGAATTCCTACACGCCACCCCAACCGCTGAACTGGAACCAATCACGGCGACATACGTCCAATCCGATGAAGCCGATATGGGCGTGACATACGCAGAGCTTTCGACTTTCGGATACCTGCGCAAGGTCGCTAAGCTAGGTCCTTGGTCCATGTATGAGAGACTTCTGCATGTATGGGGTAATGAGTATAGTCCTCGGGAGATCTTCGAGAAGACAAAGCACTTTTTCCGATGCGTAAGTGGTGGTTAAGGATCAAATTTCCTTGGAAACAGCTAATAAATTGGAATAGTATGCTATTAATAGACATAAAATGACTGTGATAACGCCCAGTTACCACGCAGAACAATACTCACCCGACGATAATCGACATGACCTACGCCAATTTTTATGTAAGTTGTCTTCTAGACCTAAAGAGATTTGCGGGGGTCTAAAAGGATGCTGATATGATAATAGACCCTTCGTTTACGTGGGCGTACAAGAAGATGGAAGATAGCGTTAAGTATTGGGAGTTGGAGGGATGGACTGCTGGAAAGGCGCAGAAGAAGAGTGTCAAGGCGGATTAGATGAAGCAAATGTTGCAACTCCCTAAAGCGGGAAAAAGATCATGTGACCACACCGAACTCAACCGTCTATTCTAGTAATTGTTGTACATCACTATAGAGCGTACTCACATGAATGTCGAATTATTTCGGAAGATTTAAGAGAAATTTACGTCGATGATCTGTCGACTATTCTAAAATCATGCATGACTTATAAAGTATGATATCTCAGAAGGTAGAAGACATGGCCAATAGATCAATACAAAGTATAGCATATAAGCAAAGAAGCAGGTAGCATAAATTGCCATTTGAGTTGTGCCTGACAACAAAAGTGGGAAATAAATGAGGACAACAGACGATAGAACACCAATAGACGAACATCACGCTAAGTTGGCAGTCAAGACAAATGAAATAGATTGAAGGAAAGTAACAGAGAAAGAAAGTATGAGCAGAGGGCAAGAGCGATAAAAAAAACTCTTCGGCTTAATTACCCTTCCAGAACCAGCCGCTCGTACTCTGACCGGATGCAGATCCTTCAGGACCATTAGAGCCCCTATTGACCTGTGGAGGATTGGCCACCTCAACAGATTCATTGCTCTCCTCCCGGCCGTCTGCGAACCACTTAGTCTTTATGGTCTTTGTCTGAATCGACCCGTCAGAAAGTCGGATACGCTCTGTTGTAGTTTTGGTGGACATAACGTACGGTTGCTGCTTTGCTACCGACTCCGTGGGCTCCACAGGAGCACTCTGTGCTTCTGAAACAGTCTTTGTGTTTTCGCCAGAAGCTAGTTCTAGCCCATTATTTGTATCTTGAGTCCGGTTGCCTTTCTGTGATGGCGATTCTTTGTTCTCTGGGACATTGTGTCTATCTTCCAAAAGGAGACGTAGGAGAGAACTTTCGTTTGCTTCTTTGAAAAACTCCCGCTCACGCGCTTCAATGTCAGTAAGGAAGCGGTCATACATATCCAGCTCTGTCGTTGATTCAGGGTCGGTATCATTCCAGCTGATTTCGGCCTTTCCATTTTCACTTGGGTTTGCCTCAGGGAGATTATAACTGTCTTCTTTGCTCTTGGAATTATCAAACGTAATGGTCGACCATGGTCGGCCGTCCGTCCTCGAAATATACTTCCAGCGATCCCCAAGACTACCACGTTTTATTAATCCCTGAAGCCAGTCCTTCCCTGATTCTGATTTGGCGATATCTGCAGGGCCCCTGTCGAGCATAGGTTTTCCGTTCTCGAGTCGCAAAAGATCTTCAAAAGCCTCCCGCCACTGTGGTTCCGCCGGGTCACGTTCATCGGAAATATTCAAAGTGGATATGAGAGACAAGAACACTCCTCTTTCACGATTAGACCGATATTGTGCCTGACGCTCCAGATGCAGAGGCGAGTAAGGGCTAAACATCAGGTAGGTAACAGGCCAGGCCGGAGATTCGTCATTAACCATACCAGAGAACAGAGGTCTGTTATACGGATGGAAGAAACGGGAAGAGATACGGTCGTCAAACCAAAACTTATCGAAGAAAGAATCGAAGAAGAAGTCGATATCTGGATGATCGTGAGGCGGATCCTGCCTCCTGGTACGATGCCAAGGATCATCTGATGATTCTGGCCACCGGGAACGCGACGATGTATGATTACCTGACTCAGTTGATCTGCCGGTCTCTGGTCCCGATTGATAGCTACCTTCTTTTCCGTCATCGCCCTGTCTTTGGCGATAATGCGAGTCTTTGTAGTACCGGTCGTCGGAGAAAATAGCCCAATGATCAGGTGGCGGAGGGTTGACCATGGATGGGAGCCCGGTTACTGACTGTAACATGGAGGAAATTTGTTCGTCGGCGAAGCGACGGAAGGCAACGAATGGATTGTCGTCGTCGGGCCATAGTTGAGAGCTTTGCGAGGAAGAATTTCTATGACGGTTTGAATCTTCGTCGCCTGCCATAATGTAGATTCCAGCTCAGGCCAGTAAGAGGCTCCGGAGGGGAAGGTGAATATGAGAGTCAAGTTAAGGTAGATCGGTAGATTGATTGTCGATCAAGTGAGATACAAAAAGGAAAAAATGATGATGGGGAGAGTATGAGAAACGAATACGTGTTAGCGTAGTGGAGAGAAATGAAGCTGTTGGGGATCTATCGCCCCACTCGATCCTCTTTACACAATCACCACGTGATGTTCGATGGGGTTGCAAACCATGCAAAACGTCCCTGACCACGCCACAAATTTTCTCTTCTTCAGATGTGTGCTCCGTATCAATCTCCCATTGGTGCTACTAGACAAGTCCAGTGTGGTCCTTTAGTACTTCAGTGAGACCAGTGTTATATTTACTATGTAATAGTACGGAGTACCTGGGAATAGTGTTGGCATTTCTTTGTCACAGCTATCCTTTCACTATCAAAATATCTAACGTATTTCCCGCGTCATCCGGCCACCCGGGCCACCCGGCCACCCTACGCGTTTTGTGCGCGCCTCAAATTTTTGAAGCAATTCAACAACCAGTCATACCACCAAAAATGCCTAAATCATTAAAATCTCTAGTGGAGCAAGAAGGCAGGATTCTGCTGGCTATATCAGCTATTAAAAACCAACAATTCGACAGTATTCGGAAGGCTGCTGAAGTTTATAATGTGCCTTGTTCTATATTGACTGATCGCTTAAAAGGAAGTATTTTTAAGCCTTAAATGTGCTCAGAGAATTATAAATTGACTATCTCTAAAGAAGAATCGCTTGTATAGTGGATTATATCTCTAGATTAATGTAGAGCAAGTCTTCGGGCTGTTTATGTACAAGAAATAGTCAATCTTCTGCTTGCTAAGCGTGATCCTACTGTTATCTCTACTACTGTTGACAAAAACTGGGTTTCAACCTTTATTAGACGCAGGTCTGAGCTGAAAACACGCTTTATATATAGATATAACTATCAGCGTGCTAAAGCTGAAGATCCTAAGATTCTGCGTGCCTGGCTTCAGCAGGTAAACAGGGTTATTCAGTAGTATAATATTACATCGAGTTGTGATTGCAAGTAGCGGTAGGCTAAGGTAGGTAGAGAGTTGCCGATCTCCTACGGAGGGTAGGGGATCCTTTACGTCCTTATATACACGGTCGGTGTTCCCTTCGGTTCCTAGGTCACGTGCGTAGCTGCCTGAGGCAGCTACTCGCGGTAGGCGGAAGCACATAGCTATCACGTGTTGCCGACGTACGACATGGGATTACAGAGTGATATCTATAATTTTGATGAAATGGGATTTGCAATAGATCTAGTAGCTACTGCTAAAATAGTTACTAGATCTAATACACAAAAAAAACCCTTTCTTGTACAGTCAGAAAACCGGGAATAGATTATCTCTATAGAATATATAAGTTTTAATAGATAGGCTTTATCTTTCTGTATTGTTTTTAAAGATAAAGTATATATAGAGATCTGGTACAAGAATAAGAATATTTTATTTAATTAAAGGATTGAAATAAGTCTAAATGGTTGGACAAGCAATAAAACTGATCTATATTGATTAAAGAATTATTTTATATCTAATACTACCGGCCGATCTGTGGACGATATTGTCTACTTGTTTTTAATAACTATAATAGTTATTTTATATCTCAATTTAATCAGATTTATTCAGAGAATAATATTATACCAATCTATATATCTGCTCACGCTTTTTATAAACTTCAACTACTTGATATTACCTGCTTTTTGTCTCTAAAAAAGATATACAGAAAGTCAGTTAAATCTAAAATACACTGTAGAATCAATTATATTGATAAAGATAATTTTTTATTAGTCTATCTCAAGGCCCGCACGCAGGTCTTTACTAGCAGCAATATCTATAGTGCTTTTTAAGCAACTAAATTAGTTTCTTTTAATTCTAAGCAGGTTCTTGCTTAAATTACTGTACAGTTAAAAACCTTTACACCTCTAGACAGCAGACTAAGCAGTCAAGGCAGCTCAGCGTCTAAAACACTATATACCGTGAAACAGCTGAACAAATCGGAATCTAGATTAAAAAAGCTGCTAAGAAACCGATCTAGAAGTCCTGATTTGCCAGTTAAACTAAATTTAAATCAGATTTTAAAAGACGCGGAACAGGCTCTAGCTGAGATAACTATTTTGAAACATTAAATTGAGCAATATCAGGCCGCTTATGAAAAGCAGCTTAAAAAACAGAACCGCTCTAAAAAGCAGTTTCAAATAGAATCAGGTATATCAGTTCAGGAAGCAAGGGCGCTTATAGAAAGCAGAAAACTTGTAGATGAAGCCATACAGGCAGATGAGGCTTTACCTGCTGAATCGGCTTCTGGACGCGCCTTATCTAGGTATTCTGGCTGTAATGTACAGGGCCATAATATTACAAACTGCCCGAATCGATAGAACTACTCATAATTCTATAGAAATGCAATTATATGGTGTTTTGTATGGCTTCAATTTTAGAAGGGCGGTCGGGTGGCCGGATGACCCGGGAAATACGTTATACATCAATTTGCCTGACAAATTATAAATGTGACTCCCATTACCACCGTGGGTTAAGACCGGGCCGGTCTTCGAATTCTTCCCATGCTTTATCGAAACCGGTTGAGCGGATCCACACGGAATGCTCGTCGCAAGTCGAATCCATAACTATAGATCCGTATTCAGCCATGGCAATTGCAATACACACGTGGTAGCTTTCAACTTACTCATATTCCCAATCTTGAGCCACGTATCCCCGGTGATCATCAGCCCCAGCTCCTTGGCCCGTGTATCATAAGGACGGCAGACTTTCTCGCCGTTTGCGATGGCCCTTGCCAGCTTGCCAATGTGTCCGTCATCTCGTCGATGTGCATTAGCGTATGCAAAAATAGACTCCCAGTTTCTAGAAGCTTGATAATCGGTCACTTCGTTAAGGCGCAGCTCGGGTGTATTGCGAGATACATAGAGCAAGAGACTCAGTCGTCCTGTCCACTCAAGGAGACGCTGTTTAGTGCGTGCACTTAGGAAAGGAAGTGTTATAATTTTGGTAAAGAATATGGACGCATTCATGCTGTGTATATAGAAGAAGTCGAGCTTGACCTGCTTGGAAGGGCGTTGAGCAGCAGCTGTGAAATAGGCTAGATGTCATGACACAGTTAGCATTCGCTAATGTAGTCCCGGTATCAGTCTGCACCTACCGATCGTGTTGATAATCTCGACGAGTTTTTCCTCCAACTGGTTCTCAGAGACGGTAAATTCTGCCGCACATTTAATCATATCATCCGGTGCTCGTACAAGGACGCCGTCTCGCATCCTGTTTCCATCCTCCCAATGCGAAGAATTAGTTAATTTCTCATCAGCACGTATTTCCTCCAAGATTTGTAACATTGTTTTCTTTCCTGGTTTGCCAATACCACCCGCTGCTTTTTCAGCGGGTAGAAGGAACCTTGGGCCAGTCCAGTCATCGTGGATCGCAGCTTGCGCAAGAGCTTCCGCTATGATGGCTGGCTGGTTAAACTCAATTCCGAATCCCAAATGGATGAGCGGATGAATGAGGCCTATACCATGTCAACAGAAATAAGTTCCCTCCATGCGAGATATCTGCAACTAAAATGAGACATGCAGGTACTCACCTCCAAATATTCTCACAAGCATGTTGTCCGCAAGCTCATCCTCGGCGAAGAGATATTGGTTGATTACTTTTTCGACACCTTGCTTTTCAATCTTCTGCTGGAAGAGCTCCAAGAAATTGGGATAATTTTCTTCCTTTCCAAGACAGCTCTGGAACTTAGCTTTATCATACAATGATTGAACGACACTCTTGTTGGTCGGTAACACAGGCCTCTGGTAGCTTTTATTTCTCTCATATGCAGTCCTTATCTCATTTGGGGAAGCCCCGAGGGCAAACATGGTTAGGATATGATGAACAATATGATCTGCGAAGTTAAAAATCGAATTTCTCTCCAGCGATACGAAGCATATAGTGCTTTATATTAGACTTACTGTGGAATCCCATATCATTAAAGTATATATGGTGGTTCTCCAAATCATCCTGCAACACTTCGCTAGCCGCCCGGGCAGCGTCCTCCCTGATTCCAACAGAGTAAATGCCAGAATCAGAGACGGACAGTTCAATGTTCCGTGCCGTAGCCATTGGAATCCGTTTTGTGTCAATTCGACACGTAGCTTCGGAGTTGTTAAAGCGAGTGCCCGCTACTTGATAACTAGGCACAACAGAACCCGTACTAAACGGTGAAGATGATGACGCGTTCTTCAAAAGGCGTTGCGTGACTAGCTTGTGGCAATCCGAACTTTGAGAGCTCCAATGCCGAAAATGGATAGCGTGAAGTCTTCTCGACAGTACTAAGGGTCGTTGTATAGTATTAGCGGGTTGGTGACAAATGCCTGCCAATGAGATGCGCACACTATGCCGATTCATGAACATGAGATAAGATAATGGCGTTGAACCGGAGCCATTGCCCTTCCGGACGACAATGTTATTTATCTTCAAGATAACCCCCATCTTTGGTTAGTTGAGTGCGGGGGAAGCAAGTAATACAAATCCAGTCGGTCCTTCGGTGCTTCGGCCACTCCCGAACGACGTCATATCGAGACACCTAGTACAGAGGTCTGCGCCAATTATAAGGCACATTTAACAATTTCTCGTGTTCTATTTGTAACCCTGACGATTTGGATTGAACGAGATCCAGAAGAATAGTCGGAATTTAGTAATCCTGAAGAAGTGTTATCTTCAAGTGAGATCGAAATGGGGTCTGGATTGTGTCTCGCCAGCACTTGCTTACCAAATAACAAAACCAGGTGATCAGCCGTTAAACGACAGCTTTATGGTTAAATATTCCAGTTGAATGGTTATATCTTTGAGTTAGGGTCCTTCTATTTCACTTCAGATAGATTCTAATAGTATTTGATGTGAATCATTAAATTTTGAGGTAGATGAGATCTCTACTTCCGTATTGGTCAACAGACTTAAGCATAAATCTATACATATGCCGTGAATGTCTCAGATGCAAGGAATTCCCATTAAAACCGCAAGGATCCATGCATAACACTTTTGTGGAGAATTCTCCTATGTCGCATTTTTGACCCGCTCAACCAGTTGGTTCAACATCAGAAATCAAATACCGGAAGCACAGTATATCTTTTGGGCTTATACTTGACTGGAAATTCACGCACCTCTTTCCTATAAACAGACTATAGTCTACGTTGACTTGAACGAATATAAATGGGCTATCTCTCCGGTCAGAATCGATAACCAAAGGAAGACAACTCTCAGACAAGAGCAGAGAAAGGTTGGGTGTTTCAAGATCTTGAATAGATGCGAGCGCACAGCTGTTCCAGTTCAGGGGCAGTGTGTCTCTTCAAGATATACTAAGCTTAGAACATATTTATATCTAATATCAGTAACAACCCGAAGGAAGGAGATCTTATTCTTCGACCACGAAGTACAGCCTACATCATAACCGCATGTAAACCAAGAATACTCGTGATAAGACCACCGGCCACAGAGCCCATTCTTCAGAAATGCATCCAGAAAACAGTGCTAATTACAAAATCCATGACTATTCCCTTAGCTTCCCTAACGAGGCCAATCACTCCCTAAATTGAACCATCCCTAGAGTTTCCAGCTCAACGAACACAGTCCAGCCCATCAGAAGGATCCATTTCATCCCAAGAACCAGAAGAAAAGAGCTCAATAAACCCAGCATGTGAAGGCAGACCCACTTAGATAACGCTTATCCCTACGGTCAAAACCCCGGATCTCGACCATTCCCCCCGATTCTACCGAAGGTTGGCCCCGAACCATCCGATTAAGAACAATCCATCGGTGACGGGAGATCCCGATTGAATCTCAAGAACTGGCCCCAGGAAGAGCTAATCGGGTCGAGTGTATCAGATAGATAAAGATAGCAGCGGAACCAGTATCTGGCCAACAGCTAACTTTAATTGAAGGGTCTTGTGGCTAGGCCTGTTTCTGAGTATCGCGAGGATGTCTAAACCCAGGTATATTTCCGAGAGTTGATCGACGATCTGTGGGTTCTCCCGTCCCAGTTTATAGACTTTAGATCGGGGAGCTTGCTTGACGTGGTGCTTCAAGACCCTCTACTAATCATAAATGTCGGCCCCTGAGGATTGTATGTTATAGGGACATAGCTAGGTGCTTGGTTACATGTGGGGTAGCATGGATTGACTCCGACGATCAGCTATCTTGGTTATCGGTTATGGATCTTCACGAGTGATGGAGCTCTTTTTGCTTGCTTCGGTATCGATTGGCTTACTCGGTGACAATGTAAGCAGAGAGAAGAGAAGGGGAGAGAAATAAGCACATAAACCCCTTCATCGTTGAGCTTTTCTCCAAGGTCAAAAGAGAAAAAATCAGCCTCTGGAGGTCTAGTCATTCTCTCATTCTGTCTTTTCAGTCTCTCCTTCGCAAGAAACATCCGTTCTTTCCATTCACTCACTTAGACCAAATCATATCTAACCAAACCCACTCATTATCCAATTATAAACCATCGTAACAATGCGTTTCACCCCCTTCATTACCGCCATCTTCGCATCCAGCGTCCTCGCTGCCCCAGCCCCGGCCCCAAACCCCGGCATCCTCAGACATCTTCTCTGGCTTCGGCAAAACCCCCGATACAGCCGCCACCGCCGCGAGCGCCAGTGCAATCGCCATTTCTGGCGCCAGCCCCAATATCAGCGGTGGTGGCAGCAGCAGTCGAAATAACACCATCTCACTGGCCAGCCTCCTCGACCCCTCGTAAGTCACCCACCATCACCCCATCACTAGCCCACTATCTACCTACCTACCTATCTAGCCCCAAGTATCCACCCAGCTACATCGGCCAAACTAACCAGACACACGCAAAGGCTGTGGGAAAGAAATAACCGATATCGTAGGCAGCTGCGCGGGAGCAATCAAGGCCATGGGATCAACGTCGGAGCCGATCTTTCCTACTTGGCTAATTCTATTAAAGTTGGGATTCCGACACCAACACGTTCATCCTTTATATCTATTTATCCTGCAATTATCTAGTGTGGGTGGGAGCGTGTGCTAGAGGCTAATTGGTGGGTTGTTCAGAATAACGACTGTACTACTTGCTTAAACGATGCTTTGAAGAAGGTGTTTGTTGTTATGGGTAAGATCAAGGAGGATATGGATGAGAAGAAGAGTGAAGAGAAGGAGAAGGGGAGTCAGGGGTGTGCAAAATATCAAGGGGGAGGGGTGCCTTCTCAGACGCCTCTGCCATCTCAGCTGATTAAGTCATCTTTAGTGCCTAAGTCGTCTCAAGAGCCCCGGTTATGAATTCCTGTCTTCCAAAGGACCTACGGGGAGTTGGGTCCTAGGTGTTTATAGATTGAGATGCAGAGGCTGGGGGTTGTATATAATTACTATATCGCGCTGTGCATCATTACTTGGAATTTGACCAGTTGAGGGGTACTTACGAAGATAGCTTTCATGAATAGATAATATTAGGTACAAATCTGTCTGACTGAACGAGACTTAAAGAAATGTTCGAATAGATATGGAACGAAGGCAAATCGCAACTTATTGTTAGGTTTAATTTATGTACGCTGTGCGAGTTTAATGCAAATTGCTTTTCACAAGCAGATGATTACCAATGCAACCCTATTACCAGGCGAAAAAGTACCAATCTGATGTGAATGAATCTGACTTCCATTTAAATTCCTTTAGGCATGGAAATCCTCCATTTCCTTCTTCCTCTTCAGACGCTCCCGTTCTATCTTGCGGAACAGCGGGTGGTGACCTGCTTTGTCCTTGAGCTGTTTGTTTCTGCTCCTATTATATTCAATATATGCCATGTCCTCGCCACCAGCCAATCCGCTAAGTGTGGCAGCACTGCGCTTGACGCCTCCCTTCTTAGCCCTGACACCACCAGAGCGTTCAGAGAACAGATCATCCACGACGTTCTCTACCTCTGCGGACGTTTCGTTCTGCAACATGACCTCTTGTAGAAGTTCACGCCGTTCACCGGGAGTAGCATACGCGAGTCCGTCTAGGTTTTCGATGCCTTGAAGGTGGGTGATAACCTTAAATGCGTAGCCTTGATCGACAAGGAAAGCCTGTCGCTTGGAGGAATAGAACATCTCGTCCGTATCTTTCGACACAAGCGAGTAGAAGAAGGCATTGAAGCCCTCGTCATTACGACGCTTAGCTCGTAGAATCCGGCCCAGCCGTTGAGCTTCTTGACGGCGAGAACCGTAGTGTGACGAGATCTGGATCAAGCAAGTCGCTTCGGGCAGATCAAGGGATGTGTCTCCAATCTTCGAGAGGAAGATGGTGTTGACTTGCTCGTTATGCTGGAAGTTCTCCAGGATTCGCATACGCTCATTTTGGGGAGTGCCGCCATAAATGTAGGCCTTGTTCAATTTGAGGGCATAGCGCTCGAGCGCATAGACATTATCAGAAAAGACGATGACTTTGTCTCCTCGCTTTTCATGATAATCGATGAGGAATTGGCAAGCCTGGAACTTCCGAGGATTCATGATGTAAAGGAGAGCCGCCTTTCTCGACTTTTCTCTCATGTATTCGGAATAGAATTCCGTGGTCATGGGGCACCACACCTCAGCGCACTGGACCTTGGCAATATGGCCTTGCTCCGCGAGCTCCATCCAGTTAGCTTCATATAATTTGGGGCCAATAAGGAAATTCAGATCCTTAATCTTGTCATCTTCACGCAGTAGCGTCGCAGTCAATCCAAGCTTGCTCTGTGTAGCGATGGCAGATGTGACTTTACGGAACATGGAGGCAGGCACGACGTGCACTTCGTCGAGAATCATGAGACCCCATTCTCGAGATTGGATCCAGTCCATCATCTTCTGTGCATCGTGAGATCGGGCTCTTGTTTGAGAAACCATCGAGTATGTCGAAACAATGATACCAGTCGATCTGCGGAACTTCTCCTTGTTATCTGAGGTGAAAACAGCAATGTCGCCTGGGTCAATATTAGACCACCGCAGGAACTCGTTCCTCCACTGCACCACAGACATAGAGCTGGTACAGAGGATGATTGTACCCTTCTTGATAGTGCAAGCAGCCGTAATACCCACTAGGGTCTTTCCCGCTCCACATGGAAGGACAATGATACCACTCTTAGCACGTCCGTTACCAAACATTTTACTCAAGCTCTTCTCCTGGTAACTCCGAATCCGGGCCTGTGGCTTCAAGTCGATATCCAATGTGGGATTGATTTCGTCGTTCCGAAAATCGTATTCCTCTAACGCAGGGCAACCCATGGCCTGGCAGCGTGCTTTGACAGGTTCCACGGCTTCGTTCGGAATCTCGAAGCTGTGGACCTGCGCTTGCTCTTCGTCGTCATCTTCATCACGTATAGCCAGAAGTAGATCATCCTCCTGGCGCTTCTCTCCATTCTCCTCACCGGGCTGCTGCTCTGTAGTCTGCTTCACTCCTGCCGCATCCTTGGTGCCAGGAATGACAAGTCCACCCATCTTTGGAGCTGCTTGCTGGAAGATACCGCCAGCCCCTTGTTGTAATCGCTGAGCTCCAATAACTTCATCCTGGAGAAGCATTTGCAACATAGAAGGGTCGGTACTCTCCACGAAGAAGCGATTATGCTTCAGCACGACCTTTATCTTTCCGTAGGACTTTGTGAAATCGATGATGAAGGATTTGATAGATTCCGGAAGAGGCGTCTTCGACAATCGGTCAAGGAAGTTGATAATATCTTGAGGCTGGAGACCAACCGACACAGCCGCATACAAGCTATTCCCCGTCAACCTGTATTCGTGTAGGTGGGTCGGCCGTGACAGCGGCTCGGCGATAGTCGTCAGGAAATCCTGCGCTTGGGGGGCCAACGGGGAGAAACTCTCCAACGTGATGGTTCCTTTCAAAGGATCGATCCAAAGGGGACGGTTCGCATGATCCGGTTTCAAGGGCATCGAGGAGAAGTCCTTATAGCCGAAATTTGGATCCTGCTTCTGCACAGCGGAGCTCTTCTTGTTACTGAACGATTCGAGGGAGAATCTGTCCACGACCTCTTGAAGGGGGTCAGCAACTGGGGAGTTCCTTTTTCGAGAGGTCCCTCTACAATACCTTTCAGGCTGTCTTCCTTTGGATCGTAGTCCGAGTATTCATCGCTACTCTCAATGTCAGGCACGGGGGTCGCGCGTTTCGACGCTCTACTTGACCGACCACCTAACGAAGGGTCAGCCCTGCCGTCTACCTGATCCCTGGATAAAGATCATACTGTCTGTTGCCTTGCGCTTAGCAGGCATATTGTTTTGTATTGTGTGATAGTTCCCCTATAACCGATGTCTATTGTCTATTGAGTTGGGCTATTGCTGACAATGTGAAACGAGTGCGTATGCTTCAAGGCTACCAGCGCCTCAGTAGAGTCCCATGCAATTCTAGAGATTTTTTTGGGATAAAATCGCACCGTCCAGCTGGAGTAACGCTGCGCACAGCCGGAGGCGATGAGCAGGTTGGGAGGAGGGTAGAGGTTGAGATTGATGAAGAAGATGAAAATCAGAGGTAATCCAAAGAGAGTCAGTCCCTCATGCCGATAGATCGGTAGCCTAAGGCATCAGCCGGTGGCGACCAAGGAGCAGGTGCAGTCTGATTGGTTGGCTGCACTAGTAACGGGCATTAGAGCGAAACGGCTTTCCGACCGGCGGCCGAGTGTTGACGTAGTTCCCACTCTGTCTTTTTCTCTCACTCAAGGATTTTGGCTCAAGCGTGATATCTGCACAATAGCCATAATGAATACGGTATGTGCTCAAAGACTGCAAGCGTAATGTTCGTGAATTGATACTGACGGTCGCTTTGGGAAACCTATAGGTCCGATCTACCTGGTGAGCGGAGGCCGCTTGTTAAGCTTCACTATCTCCGGGCGACATGCAATACAAATTACTAACGTGGAGTCGACACGCGTCAACAGGGTAGGATGGGGTACTCTCTGTGTCGGTAAGGAAACCATTAAGCGCTTCCATGTCTCACGACAAGCAATTGCGCTCGACGTTTCACCACTAACATCACCCAGCCGGCGGCGGAGCCTATTATTTCGCTAAGAAATCCATCAATGCGGACCGGGCTGCTCGTTTTGAAGCGGAAACCAAGAAGAAGTCGCAGCTCGCCCAGATGGAAGCCGAGCACCGACGCCAGTCGGTCTTGAACGATCGTGTCCCGACCCCCTCCGAGAACCCCAGCTTGAAACGAGCCAACATGGCACAGTTCCGAAGTGCAACAGACGATGTAGCCTCACCGAGCGCAGAAGCCAGCCACGATCCCGCTCCGACTCGTCACGAACCTGAATCTGAAGCAGACCGGGTGCTGGAGAAAGGGAAATACGAGACTGCTCAGCCGTTCCGACCTCCTCGAGGCAACCGGTTCAGTTGAACGCGTTGGCATTCACCCTTAGGACTTGCGGAGGGGATAATTTCTTCCTGAAAAAAATAGAAGTGACAAAATGTCATGTGCACATGTTGATTGTGTGGCATGGCTTTGTATCATATAGTGCTGTCGACTGCTTTGCGAGCGAATCGTCTTTTTCCTTATCTCGCGAAGTTTACGAAGGCTTTTGGTATATACTTTTGCAGGTTTTTCACGGAGGGTTCAATATGCTAACCTTCATTTGAAGCTCATCCAGTGAATTAGACTCGACAGTACTCGTGCTTTTTGTAAGGTAGATAACATTGACGTGCTTCACTATGCGTTGCGTAGCTGCAACATAATCATTCCACTCTCCTACCAGAGGAAAGCATCAATTGCTTAGATGCGGACAAGCCTGCAGTGACCTCAATGGTGAGATGTTATAAGCCCTCAATATGCATGTATGCATCGTTCTCGGGTCCACACAGTATGCAAACCAATGGAAAGACCCGCTGAGAGAACAAAATTAAAAAAAAAATATGTACGGAGTAAAAGACTGGTAAAAAAAATCGACGCCCGCAAACTCCATCCCACGGTATGCGCTTGTCACCACCGATTTCATGGTGTCGTATGTGTAACTAAATGCCAACGCCGGTACACCCAAAAGGGCCTCATATGCAAGCCCGCCCAGAAACAATGATATCAAGTAAAAGGAAGTGGTAACGTCAAAGATTGTCGGTAGTACGAAAGATGACCTGATGCTTGCCCGGTATAATTGAGAAATCACACGTTCGGGTGTAGAACCCGAGACGACGTACTGCCAGTTGCATGTCTTAACGGGCATGGAAACAGAGCGGGGGGTGTGGTCTGAGGGGAAAAGGTCAGCCAATCAGCAACCGAAGTCCTTCTATGCAGATGCATCCATGAGTCGAAAACATACTTGTTGGTACCGCCCGTACTTCTTGCGCGAGAACTCTCGAGCGCTGGCGGAATGAATGGGAGCACCACCGCAGAAAAGAGACACGAACTGGTGACGAATCGGGCAGTGCGAGTGTCTGGCCGAGGACGACGGACAGAGAAATGACGGATAGTTGGGCGGACGATCTGAGCGACGAGGGCCATTTTGTAGGTAGTGTAGTGTAGTGTAGTGTAGTTGTAGTATAGTAGGTCGACGTTCAGGTAAAGTTCTAGACTATGTAGTACACACAAACGCCGTAGGACAGTAGATCAATAGGTTTTCCCGAAGATTGGTGGTAAATTAAAGTGTCGCAGTTCAGTCTTGGTAGAGGCGCTTGTTTTTCTTTCTTTTGGTGGTAGTAATCGCGAGAGTTCAAGAATTTAACTGGGAATTAGAACTGAAAAGAAACAGGGATCTTCCTAGTACTTTATATAGGGTGAGCGATATACTAAGCAAAGCAACCCAAGTCTGATTATAGAGTCAAGCAACTGAGCCGAGTGGGCCGATGTGTTGCGACCCAGAGGGGAGTTGAGTTGAATGGAATTAATTGATAGTCTGCGGGGTTTCTTTGGAGAGTTTAGTCACATTAAATGACGATGATCAGGTATGCTGGTGATGACATGTATAAAGAAAGAAACAAGTCACGGCAAAAGTGACATCCCTTTACGATGCTTACCACCCTATTCTAGGAGGTTCCTACTAAGTAAATTATTCATATTCGTATTGACCTTGACCGTCGAAAAAGTAGTCCGAGTAGCAGCTGCAAGTAATCATGTAGATTGATACAAAGTACCACTGCGGAGTAGTAGGAGAGTTACAATGAATACTTACACCTGAACCCTGTGCGCATATACTTTACGAGAAGATTACTCCGCTCAGGGCAACCAACTAGCACCAATCTACTACCTAACCCGCTGTAACATAGCCCAAAAATAGCCAGGTCACGGTGAGTGAATTCCGTGATGTTCAAACTCACGCCATTGAGGGGCAAAATGGTAGCGACATTCCGGCCGAAGACGATGCGGGGCCGATAAAGTGAGTCCCAGGCACACGGGCGGAGATCGCGGTAGTTACGTTTCCGTCTCATCATTCGATACCTGCAGCACTAACGCTCTGTGTCAAAACATCCGTCCGTTCGTCATTAAGTGCTCTGATGGCGGGAATTGACCATCCGAAGGCAGCGGTGTGCTAAATACTTACACTTTTGGGTGCTTGCTGCCTGTTGAATCTTGCCTAGTCCCAAAAATGGCAACCTCAAATTGGTTCCCAACCCCTAATGCCAAGACAAGCTATATTATTTTCATTGTAAGCGAACATGCCCAACACCACCCCCCTCTCTTCTGCAGTCAACGTTCCTACATACACCCGAGAACACGTGTGCCAGTAGTTAATCAATCGGGTTATTGTTATCTCCATTCCTTTCGTCGCGCTGCGTACAGCTAAACCAGCTTCTAGATAGTCGTCAGTAGCCCCACCATACTGGAGAGCTCTACATACAACCCTTTCCAGACTCGAGCTTACCCATGGTAACCGATACCGAACCACTGTTATCAAGATTATCTACAAACTAGTTTAACTTAGTAGATCTGCTTGAGTACATGCAGCGTTAGGGCATTTCACTCACGTGTAGGATTCGGCATAAGCAAGAATCCATAATTAGAAATTTATTTCCTGCTGGAATTATGCTATGACCCCCGAAAAACTCTAGAATAGAGTCATCTATACCTCATTTCTCTCTTGGTAAAGTTTCCAGTTAATATAATTAGTGACCTGAGATAGATCTACTGTGTAGAAGATCCTGGAGGAGCTCCTCCCGGGAGCTCCCGAGTACTACTCACAGGCTGATGTCACCCCACTTAAGTCAAGTCAAGCTTAGAGTGTAAAGGCCCGCTTTAGCCACTACTCCAGTTATCTATCTCGGTTGATTATCTTTTGTTAGGCGTTCATCACGATGAAAAGTCGTACATCTTTGAGAATATATATCCCGAGCCCCACCTGTGTTGAAGCTCGTCCCCTTAATAATCTAGATAGGGCTGCCTAGAAGTAAAGTAAAAGCTACGCTAAAAGCCCGGACCAGAAATAGGTAAGGTAGACACTATTGATTTTACTTTCCCATGGAGGGCTGGGAACTACCGTGTGCTTCGACGTTGAATGAATCTAAAAGTTGCGACACGCCACTAGTGGTTTAGAGCTACCTGCCGTCCGATCAGACCACCGCTATCCCCGGGCCCGAGACGCTCCACTTTCCCTGTTCAATAAGGTCAAGGGCTCAGCAGCCTGAGGTGATCGACCGCAGCTGATCTCGTCATCCTTGCTACAAATGTTTTTGGTGTGGAAAGGGAAAAGATAATCACTATAACTGATCTTCGAAATTCTGAGGAACATTCTAGATCTCACGGATATTAATGTACAGGGAAGTAAAGCTGAGTATTTTAATGAAAGAAGAGAGAAAGGTAAAGAACTGAAAAGAAGCGAAAAAGAACATGAACGTTCTATCTTTCCCAGAGTAGGTAGAAGAGAATATCAACCTGATGCCGCTTTCAAAGTGCAAAGCGAGCATTTGATGCCTTCTCCAAGATGATGATGGTGACGCCTTCTGTGGTGTCTGCCATGAAGATGGGAAGAACGGGCAATAGACGAGGAATCAATTGCACGCAAGTTCGACTGGCTACTTGCCATCTCGATTGAATCTCGCTTGGGCGATTTACCGCTGTTTGCAACAACTGGACCGAAGCCGAAACACTCGTTTGGTATGGGCACCTTGACATTCTGCCACCCATTAGCAGTGTTTTCAAAGCCATGCTCGTAAAGCACGACTTACAGCGATAGTGAGTTTTGCCAATGGGTTTGCCTGGCCCTGTGCTTTCGCAATTTCTGCGTTAAGACTGACACCAGTTGAAGGTGTCAAGTTCACACCAAAGGAATGGTGTTCGGGATTATTCGGGCAGACACCAGTAGTCGCTATTATCCATCAGTTACATGACTAAGAGCCAAATATAGAAATAACTCACACTCAGAAATAGCCCAGGTCGCTCCGAAATAGGGTATGAGATTGATTCCGGCTTCAAACCCATGGCCTACTCAAGTCAGCAATTTCTTCTACGCGCATAAAAATGTCGGGTTCTCGTACCAAACGCCACAGAGGCCAATTGGATCGTAGCTTTGGCATGGAAATTCACGTTGGCCTCAATTTGAGCATCCACTTTCACAGGTTCGGCATGCAACTGCAGAGTCCATCCAGAATGCACCGCGTGAGATGATAGAAGATCAATCTTAAGATCTGCAGAGTCCTGAAAACCGATTTACCCCCGAGGAAATAAATGCAGTGCCAGAGACAGGGCCTGCACTGACCCCAACCGCATAGACAATTTCCGGACCCAAGTCCAAGATCCCTGGAATTGAATACCCGTATATAGGAATTTTCGCAAGATTTTATATCTTGAGAGTATTCATTGGTAAAGTCTCCACTCAACGTTAATTTGAGCACTGTCCTAGCAGAAACACCATAGGGTGTGAGCGTGAGTGATGCCTCCCGAGGCTTATGCTTATGAGTCTTGAGATAGAAACCGAGCTCAATACTCCTCTTTGTCCCACACTGGTCGCACGACAATGAGAGAGAGAAAGAGTCACTGGGCGAAGTAAGATCTTTCCTACCAAGGTCCCACGGATGATTGAAATGTATAGTCAAGTTTCGCTCGTGCTCTCCTTTCTTTCTTTGAACGATGCATGCGTCGCGCAGCTCTTTCTTAGCCACTTTGCCTACTGAGGGTTCGAATGAATCAACAACATCTTTCCACTCTAAACGTCGGCCCTTCATCTTCGTAGTCTTGGTGTTGTCGTCAAACCAAACCTCTAAAATGCAAACGGCAGTCTATGTGTATTTTATCCGCACTGAGTGATACCGGCAACCAAGACTAGTGCCCGACATGGACTTCATTGATCCATTTTCATGAACGCTTGGTGTATGTGAACAATGCATGATCCTTGAAGCTGACGGCCATACTGGTGTTGGTGCAGTGGATTGACTTCAATAAGTAATTCACTTTCTCCAGGGAGACAATATTCGTATCATCGTTGGTATCTACTGTAAATTCGGCGAAAGCGAATTGTCCGTCCCGGGACCCTATTACCAGAGTTAGAAATGAGGTGTATATTCAGGACTAGTGGAAATACCGCTCCAGTAGAAAGATTCCTGTTTCTGGGGCTCCAGATGGGTGTAGTGAGACTCATTGTGATATCGAGCTCCTCTCACTAGAAGTCGTTTTCCTGCTGCATTGGGTGGTTCAGCATCGTGGAATACCAGGGGCGCCCTTTGCTGGACAGAAAGGCTAATACAAAGGCTAAAAGGTAGCCATAAACAAAGGGAATTGACCATGCTGGCGGACTTGGTTCAGCATCTTAGAAGTAGTTGAGACCCCAATATTCAAGCAAGCAAGAAGGGCATCTAAATAGCTGAAACCGAGTGTATGGACAAATGCTTGCATTGTAAAGCATTGTTGTTGAAATGCCCTCCTATATATAGGTATTCTGTGTCGTATAGCTTCCTCAATCAGCCAATCTCCCCTGTCGTTCGGAGTACATCCCTATTTCCAACGTCTTTCTGCATTGTGTAGGCGCAGGATTGTTCAATGATCTATCCGATAGTGTGGTGGACACGGTCTTGGCAGGGTCTTGGTCTAGGACAACGAGCGCTTCGACCGCTGATAGTTCATGAACTACGGAGTAAGTGATGACGCTAAAGAAGCCGAAGTAGTAGTGTCCCTGCAGATCTTTTTGACTTCACATCCTCCAGCGTGAAATCTCGGATGACATGTGCTATGTTTTGCGCTCATTACTAGCAACCTGTGGTTGATGTTGGAAGCGTGGCCCCGAGGGTCAGCGGACTGGGACTATGTCCGCAAAGAGTTTGATTCATTGTAAGCAATCTTCAGATATTCAGCCGTAAGTATTCTCCTCCATTTAATAAAATTATTATAAGTCATACAGGAGTGCGCCAAGGTGTGGGTGTTCGAGACATGTACGTAGGATTCGTTAATTGACAAAAATGTTAATTGAAGCCCAGGGTCTAACAGAATCGCCGTTTGATAGAGTACAGTGCCAAGCTTTCCCCGTTATTAGCCTGGAGCGATAGATCACTTACCTAAAAAAGGGTCTTCACACTTGGACTAGCGCATTCTAGATGTTTTGTCGTGAGGTTCCCTATAGCCCCAAGTACTAATTCACGAAATCGAGAAGTTTGCACAGCCGTGACTTGGGTCCATGAGACCCAATATGGAGAATCCTTTTATTTCGGATTAGGGCCGAAGTCAGACTTTGAAGCCTCAAGAGAAAAAGGAGTTGAATAAGGCTGAATTCCAAGTTCAGGAGTCATGGTTTAGGGCCCAGAGAACGTAATGAGTATTAGCACAGGAGGCTTGCAAATACTGCCAAGGATGCTGCTGCCTATGCTATGAATAACTTGGGTCCGACAGCTGGGCACTTCCAACAGTCGACGTAGTATTGACGGTGGTTGACTGATTTTGAGGCAAGCTCAATGTAACTTTGAAACAACCCTAGTCGCAGACGGCCTCTCCTTGTGTATAATTTGCTCGAAATCCAAATGGAAACCCACTTAAAAAAAAAATTCATAGTGGCAGAGCCATAAGCCGAAGTAATACTCGCTGTTTAAGTCTCAAGGGACAAGAACATGGGGTCTGTTGAGGCTTCTTTCTGTGATTGACGTTAGTTTAGGAACGTTTCAGGAGTGTAGCTCCATGCCGAGAAACGTTTGCTTCAGCTTGACATTAAGGGCAAGTACATCCGTCGATACTCGTATAGAATATCTTGTTGAGCCATGACTGTGTGCTTAGGTTTAAGCAAGTGACCATAGTGGGCAACAGATAAACTTCACATGGAGAGTTTGCAGAATGCAGGAGCTTGGCCATAAAGGCTATTCATATAGTTTTTGACTTTGCAGAACCGTTGCTTGTTTGGCGTAAGACCTCTCAAGTATCTTCGATCATGAAGAGTCTTGATCTGAGGTGTATATTATACCATAAGTAGCGAGTTTCGTTGCACTAAGCGATACCTGGTAGTGTAGATGCTGCACGATGTATGAACGACAGTTAATCCGAGTATATCTGGATGAGTACATATTTGTTTCTGGAATCCCTTACAGATAGCCTGATTACCAAAATTTGATCACTCAGGAAAATTCTTTAGTTGCGGTTGATACCCTTCAAGTTCGAGTCACTTAACGATTGATGAGGGAATCGATGAGTCCTAGGAATACCTAGTAGATGAGATCACGTGCGATAAGCGGAACCTGAACGACAATCATCTCCATCGCCAAACCAAGATCAAAGAAACCCAACGCCCTCCTCAGAGAGATCCAGCAGCCCGCAATGGCGTCTCATCAACTAGCCATTGCGAAAGCTTCATTCTCCGCGGGGCTTCTTCGCCCAGACCCCACGTCTGTCCCCCGCGACGAGATTACAACTTTCCACACCTCACTCGACAGGGCGCTATCGCAATGCTCCCCAGCAAACATCCAGGTTTGATTGCGAGTCCTTAGCATCGATATAAACGCAATACTAAATTCATGACTCGGCGCGCGCCGCTAGACCTGTAAAACATGGCTTCTCGACTACGTTGTCTCATCGTCTAATCGTGTGAATGTCTGGGCCAAATACCTGGTTGCGCTATCCGGGTCTTTCGCCGAGGACGGACAGCAGCCGCAAGCCAAGCAGACCCGGTCCACTTCCGCGAAGAGGAAAAGGTTGCACATTCTCTACCTGTTGAATGATCTGTTCCATCATACGAAGTACCATCTGGACTCGGGTGTGGCGTTTTTCATCTTGACTGGCTCGTTACAACCGTACATCGTGGAACTGCTGGGCTACGCTGCTTTCTGCGACCGAGAGAAGAACCCCAAACACCACAGACGATTGGATACACTGTTGGATATCTGGGAGCAAAACGGCTACTACGGCAGTGACTATGTGAATAAGCTACGGGAGGTAGTCAAGAATTCGGCGCTTTCGGGCCCTGTCAAGACATCTATTGACGTCGAAGAGAGTAACACCGATTTCGCCAATAGGCCCCCAAGCAAGGATGCACCGTTCGTCATGCCATCGACCCATGGGGACACATCTACTCCTTACTACGATCTTCCCGCAGGCAACCTAGTTCCTCACATCATCCCGGACTCGACCATTCCTCTCCGTCCGGATTCCATCAAACCGCTTCAATTCTTGGCCGGGCCCGCGGATGGGAAGCTAGTAGTCGCATTGAAGGCCTTTTTGAAAGACGTGGATCAGATATACGGAATCGACAGGCCAGAGCCCAAGGAAGACGAAGTTGTGGACATCGACGAGCTAGGCCAGACCGTCATCCGTGACAGGGACACAGGCGACATCCTCCAGGGCGACACATACTACGGATGGTCACGAGTATTCTGCCAGCAAATGAAAAAGAGAAGTACCAGATCTGGTGTCCGAGGCCGTAGCCAAAGCCCTCGTGATAGAAGACGGTACAGTGACAGTCTCAGCGACGACAGCAGATCTCGATCACCACCTCGCAGGTTCGGCCGGTACGACTCACGTTCACGTTCTGTATCTCGATCACAAAGCTCCAGAGAGAAGTCCTATTCTCCTCGCCCACAACCGCCGCCACGATCTATCCCTCCGGCACCGGAACGTCACAATCAATATAGCAATGCCGCGCCTCCAGGGTTCCCTCCACCACCACCGATGCAGCACTTCCCACCCGGCCCACCTGCTTTCCCCCAGGGTATGCTAGGAGCACCGCCTCCACCTCCCCCCAATTATCAGGGTCAGTGGCCACCACCGCCTCCACCTATGCCAAATTACGGCCATTCCAACTTTCCGCCGCCATACCAGCCCCAGGGTGGACATTTCCCCCAGCAATTCCCCCCAGTCCATGTACCACAGGGCCAGCAAATGCCGCCGGGATCATATCACTTTCCTCCCCCTCACGCCGGGAGAGGCTGGAACCAGCATGGCTACCCACCCGGCCGTGGATGGCGCTAAGTCTTAAATGTATAGTAAACTACGCCTAAATGATAATCAATGAAGACAAAAGAAATTTAATTTGCCATATTCGACACACTAGTCCTAATTCAGGAAAATTATATATAAAGTTGACCCCAACGAAATAAGCCCAGCCCAATATAAAACAGACAAATTACGTCTCTCGCCCCAATTACAACCCTAAGAATTCTCAATGTCCCGTAGGAACAGCATGCACACTCCTCGAAACAGTCATAGCAGAAGACGAAGCCGCCGCAGAACGAGACGCCGCGGCCGCCATCGAACTAGTCATCGCAGCGTAACTCAAGGCTTTCTCAACTGGTCTCTGTTTTTCCTTAGCCAATGCCTTCTGTTTCTTTTTGATTGCTTCCTTGAAAGGTTCGCATGTTTTGAAGACGTCGCCTTTTGCCTGTATTATGTTCATTTTGTCAGTTTCACTTGAGTGCTTTTATCGTGAATTGCGTTACAGGGAATATAAGGGAGAAGAATAATAAGGGAGGAAATAACATACACCTTTTCCGGGCTGTCCATCACAACACATAACATCCTGTGTGCAATACTCGTTCGGGTCTGTATCCGCCATAGCCTTGCCTATATTGTACTGCATTAGACTCTGCGTGGCCAGATGAAAAGGGAGATAACAGGGAAGGAAAACATACAGTCAAACCCTAGTAAGCTACTCAGCTTGGTGCCCTTCAGTAAGGGAATGACTTCACCAATTGGCTCGGTGAGCTGATCTGCGATGGAGTTGATGCTCTGACAACATTGTTTGGACATTTTAGATAGTGGACAGGTGCTGTTGTCGGATGATGCTGCGGCGGAGGCAGCGATGAGGGAATTGAGGACTGAGTCTCCGGTCTTGGCCGCTGGGGTCGGATTTAGGGTTGGTGTTTGTTGGGCGAAAGGGATGGCCGTTGAGAGGGTTATTATTGTGAGGAGGATAAGTATAGGTTTGGGATTCATTTTCTGTGGTTATTGGCTGTCGGCGGTTTTGCGATTGTGTAGATCCTTCTCTTGGGGAGATTAGTGGGTGTTGGGTGTTAGGTAATGGGTTGCTGGTAGATGATCAGTGTTAGTTAAAGTCGAGTGATAGAAATATGAAAGGAGAGGATTGAGATATAGGCGGTTACCCAAGGTTTATATTATCCTCCTTTCGATTGGAAATACGCGCATCCCTATGTTCTAAGTGCGACAAAGTCGAAGGTAGATAGTAACTAGATCCCCTTGATTAACCTTCCTGTGGTTATATATGCTATGAGTTTACGCCATGCTCGGCAATTCACGCCTGAGGTTAAGGAACAAGGGATAAAAGGCTAGGCACGTTAGCATCCTGTGTTTGAAGCAAAACTAGAGAGGGCCATTCATCGATGGAATGCTAGTGATCTAAAAGTCGTGAAGGAATGTTAGGACGGGTGTGAATAATGGAGCTTTTCTGAAGTTAGATCTTGCGCTTCGAAAGATTTCCTGCATTGTGAAGCATATTAAGAGGATTCAGTAGCGATCAATTAAAACTTTCTTGATGTCAATGTGTCCTTATATAGGATGACAAAGTCGGCGTCGGGGAGGGTGGACCTAGCCTAGGTTGACGACGATTGAGGGCAATGCAAGGGGGTAACATTATCCTCCGTCTTGAAGGGTATGCAAGTCATTGAGTTTCAGGAGAAAAGTATAAGACACGTACGAGTGACCTATAAGTTTTCACTATAAGTTTTCGTCTGTGTGGAATCAACCTCGATCTATTTGTATATCTTAAAAATGATAAGAAATGTGTAGCGAGACTGTTGCTGATGCTGTACTTCCAGAGTTGCAGCTGGCGTGAAACAAACGTTGACATCATGAACGGAGAGCCTGCCGTCACTGAATTCAGAATCATAGTATCGTACAGGAACACCTTGAAGCAAATATTGTAAACAAGTGTCGCTGAAACTTCTGTCCAAAAAGATTACACGATTGTGAAAAGAAAAGGTGTAAGGTAGTTGATTCTTAGCTGTTCTTAACTTAACACGATGAACAGCTATAACCAAGGGTAAAGAAGAAAAAGGCCTTGCAGTGCTCAAGATATTATGAGTAGGACTGCAAGTGAATGACGTTGAAGTCATGGTCAAATAAAAAAAATAAATTAAAACTCTTCTGTAGACACTACGCCAATGTCTTATCAGAACAAACGACACTGGATTAGAGCTTGTCATATCAACTGCAGAGTATTATTGCCTTTGCAGGCATCAGTGAAAGAAGAAGAGACTCCTAATAGGGACATGTATAGAGATGGGCCAAATGTAAAGGAAGGGCAGTCACCTAACTCGGCTTCGAGCACGCCATTGCTCTGATCGTGTATCGCTTCATATGAAAAATGCTTTCGCTTCCATCAAACGCCGGAAAACATCGTACTGTCTCCACCCAATCACCAAAACCTTGTACATCTTAATCGTCAACTCGTCATCAAGGTATACAGTGCCTTTCGTCAAGGGAACGAGACACCAGTGCCACGTTCAACTACCCCCTACATCCCAAGAGGGTGACCTGTTTAGAAAGGCGACTTCCCGTCGTCTCTAGTGGATTTGCGTCCACCTCTCTCGCCGTAATCATAGTGGGCGACACCTGCAGAGGTGGGTGCAGGGCCTCTTTGGTACATGCCGCCGCCGCCAGCGGAGTCACCGCTGCCTGCGCTGCTTCTACTGCTGCGGCTGACGGGGGAACCCTTGTCGGGATCCGCGTCGGCGAAAGAAGTCATTCGGTTATGCGTGTACTCCAACATCACGCGGCTATAGTCCTCAATAGACGTTTGGGGATTCACCGCCCGATTGAATTGGACATGACTCTCGTTAGGAGGGCTAGTTCCTCCTCCATCGTGAATCATTGTGTGCGTATGAGAAGTAGTCATGGTTGCTAGACCTGAATATTGGGAAATTGTTAGTTCAAGTCATCATCACAATATGGAATGCAGAGAGTTTCTGCAGCGGAGATGTCGACGTATCGGTAGCGGCGCCGTAAGTCATCGTAGGAAAGATCCGAAATGAAGAGCTCGATATAGCTAATGTCGCGCGAGATGATGACCATTATCAAGGGGGTTTTGGCGTAATTGGTAGATATTTCTAATATGAAACGGCAGTCTCTCTCACTTACTTTCACGTTGATAGCCTGGAAAGTTGGAAGTGTATATGAAGATGCGTTGGGAAGCGTGTAGGATGTGGAAAGTGGCTCCAGACAACCCGATGCAACTGGTACGGACAAAGAGTCGCTACTGGAAAGAGATAAAACGCTGCTGCTAAGACTCAAAATGGTATAGAAGGCCAGACCAACCTTGAAGGACGTTCAACCAGGATCAATTAATAGGATGAGCATGGAAAACGGTTCACCATGTCAGAGTGATAATGAGATCACAGGCGAACAACAAAATCGAAAGGGCAGGGGAAAAGGCACATTGGTCCGAGAGAGAGACACTTGATCCACAACGGCGACATGGAGACGCTTTTGACTTTGGACCTTTTGGGGACTTCTCACTGGCCCTATGACATCATTGGCCCGAGGAGCTCGTCTAACAGATCGTTTATTACATAGTTCATTTTCCTCCCCCGCCTTCACTGACCTCAAATGATATTTGATTATTCACCTACTAGTAGGTAATTACTCACGGAACCTCTCATCATAAATCGATCGGAAACAACCGTACTCCACACGCTCATGGGTCGGTGCAGCTCCAGATAGCCGATGGTCCACCATCCACCTCAAGTAAAATGAAGTTACTGAATAATACCAATGGCACCACAAAACCCCAATGATTTCTGCTGATCTCCAACTCAAGACCTAAACTGTCCCCTGCAGATCGGTACTGGTCATGGCGGGTAAGGTGGTAATCACTGAGAGACTTGTTGCTTCTTCTGGAACAATGATACAAGGACATGTATACGAGCATCGTGAAGAATACGGAGTGAGGGACAGAATCACTGAACTACATCACGAACTCCTCTGTCGATATTGTCTTGGGACTTGATGTGTCATTAATGGGCCTTAAAAATTAGTTTGGTACGAGTGATATGAGTCTTTCTTCTAATTAAGATGCTTCTTCCTGCCCATCATAGTAATCATCGGCATGGAGACAGATGGAAGCCATTCGATCAGGGGAGAAAAAACCAAAAATAAAAAGGGAAAAAGACAACTGCGAGAATCCCAGGCTAGTCCCAAATCTGTGGCTATACCGACGGACTGACAGAAGGATCACTCATTTCGGTATGTGAAGCGATCTGGGACTCCCCCGAGATATTGGAGCTTATGATGCATGTCTCAGGGCTCGTACTCGAGAGCAATGACCAGTAAGGGTGAACATGCGGGTTCCAGCCATAAAAACGACTCCGCCAGAACCGTGCACTAAAGTGCATTCCTTCGATAGGAGGAGAACGACGAAGCGAAATAGTGTTGCGGCAACGGAGTGTGCCTGAGGTTGGGACCTCGTGACGTCAGGGGCGTGGACGGGTTCACGAAAAAAGATTTATGATTTATTCTCATGGGAAACGTAAATATACTCCGGACTACTACATCCAATGCTCAGCTCCAGATGGGTATGCAATGAGAGCATATCCACTGCTATTGGGATAAGCAAATGCAGCTCCAGCATGGTCCACATCTCCATTCATCCAAAAGTTAACATCTTCCCAGGACCCATCGTCAGGTCAAATGGAAACATATTCCGACGATCTGGAACAATTCACCCCCCTTCTGATTTCATCAGTTGTGTATCAATCAATATATTGAGGGTTAGGCGAGATTCTCGTTCGGTTCATCGACCACCTTCTCAGCACAGAACCTTGGAGACGACTCCAGTTTCGCACAATTGGCAATGCGTGTATTATCCCGAATGCAGCAGACGCTGGCCCTCCCCCCTGCACGTTAACCAATAGTGACAGGGCTAACTCACCGATCAGCATACATATCGCCACCCGGTGGATCAAGTTTATGAAGAGAGAGGTGTGAAGGCTTGTCCAGACATGCCTTTGCCCTGCTTAAACCTTCAACTGTCGTTATGCAACCTGCATTCCAACGTCATACCTAAGCTGAGGGCGGTTGTCCCAATCTACAACGCCATTCACACACACAATTCATCGTTATGTCTAGCTCTCTAAAAAGAACATTACTAAACTTAGCATGATGCATGTAGATTAGGGCTCCATTCGGCTATGTGACTATCCCTTTCTCGGCGCTTTAGTTTTCTGAAAGGTGGGTTTCATACGTCAAGGTGGATGGGATTGACCTCCATGTTCACTGGGGGATAACTAGTCATGATAGTCATCCTCAGTCAAGCCAAAAACATCCATATAAACACCGTGACGTCGGAAGAATATGTCAGGTTATTTTGTCCCCCGTTGTCATACCTACCATCCTTGTTTTCGTCTGACCAAAACAAAACAAATGTCATTATTCCAAGAGCAACCCTTACGTAACCACCGAGAGGCATTCTCATCTTTTGAGATGCAAGTAAGCTCCCAGAGGGTGACGCATAAAACTCCTACTAGAGATAAGTGCATAGAATTGTCTTGAGGTTTAGACAGCATTGCTGTAATCTGTTTAATGTGCACCATGAGGTCAGGTGTCAGCCCACACAAAGTCTTCCCTGCGAAGTGATTTTCAGGACCAAGTCTACCAGGCCGGGGCTATCTCCACCCGTCATCTAGCAAGCCAATTAGTTTTATCACTTGACGCAATTACACTGAATTCATTCCGAAGATGCCACGAGCTTGAGTAAAACAAGGAGAGAGAGAAACGCGGAGGTACAGATATACAAAGATTCTAGACCCTATAATCAAATGTAGATACAATAGGAGACGCCCCAATCAAAGAACATAGACTAATAATTCATGCTCATCACACGTAACCTGCACGTCCGTTAGCAATGGCAAAACAATCTCAATTAAAGAAAAAAAAAAGTGTGGGGCTAAAGAATGGCCACTAAACAGCCCTCGAATACGTACCCTTCCTAGCACCCTGGAAGAAAAACCGGACAACAAAGACCTGCAATCCAGCCATTGACACCATCATCAAGCCCTCAATGACGCTGAAATTAAAAATACGACGCTCGGTGCTCCGAACAGTGCTGAAATTACGGTTCTCGCGTGTACGGAAG
Source organism: Aspergillus hancockii (assembly GCA_001696595.2). NCBI lineage: Eukaryota > Fungi > Ascomycota > Eurotiomycetes > Eurotiales > Aspergillaceae > Aspergillus > Aspergillus hancockii. The sequence goes on along the minus strand of MBFL02000012.1, from coordinate 75,362 downwards.
TACTTTTGATTCCGAGAAATAGTCGAAAGCTGAGCGGACAACTTGTAGACGGACTCCTCGAGAGCGGAGGCTTGCTCGGGGCTGGCCCCCTGTCGAGAAGGTAATTGCGCACGTTCTTCGTTTTCGACCTGGTAGAGGAACCAGTCAGTAATGGGTTCCAATGACGTAGAAAAAAGACAGTGATGCAATCGGGAACACCAGCATACCGCAATCTCAAAATCCACCAGTTTCTCAGCGAAAGTAGACATCTCATTATTGAAACAGAATCTGTATTCTCCAACGCTCTGTGCCGTGAAAACGTAGTCGCCCTGTCGTTCCTTGGTTCCATCTAAAACCACCTTCTCGCCAGGTCCGACAACCTGGTAATCTACATCGAAAGAGCCACCGGATTGGACCTAAAAGACATAAGCCATTATGCTTACTCCTGAGTTAGGGCTTTTAGAATGAAGAAGGACTCACAGCAAAATAAAATGCAACCTTCGCGTTCCTCTGGTCAACATAGTTGTAGAAACAGGCCTTCTCGTTGGCTTCAAGTTTATAGGTAAGAGCGGTGGCCGTCACAGTCGACACGAAAGTGGCCAAAAGGCCTATCACCAGACTAGCAAAATGCATTGTGAAGTGTAATGGAGAGCCAGAAGCTCAAGCTGGGAATCTCTCCAAGGGTGTCTTGATTTGGCACAGGCGCGACTTGGGAGCTGAAGTTCTGGCCAGCTGTGTGTTCCACGGAGTTTGTCACGTTTGCCTTGCTCATGTCAAACCAAACAAACTCATATCTTCGGGCAGTTAGAGTTTTCAACCATACTATTACTGGTTAGCTTCTTCCGCCCGACTCCAATGATACTCATAATTAGTTAGTACATACTCACCTTATCTAAGTAGTTCTTTGTAGTTACAGTAGATACAGTTGTAACTTTACAATATCCACAGCAAGAACCAAAGTCACAGTGCCCTTTTTTTTTCCTTATTGAATTTTTTCTATGTTACGGTGTTATTCCGAATAAAAAGTGATTAACATTGCCATACATCAGCTCCAGCGCCAAATAAGGAGATGACAACACTAGAGACCTGCCCCGTCTACAGAGAAAGGGAAAACGGACGTAGAAGGACACGAATTTAAAGGGGTGTTCACAAGTTCATTCAAATGTGTAAAGCTCTTCATAAACAGGTATACCTGTGCAAGCGTATAGTATTTCCATATGCATTTCCCGCTAATTGCAAGGTAAATTGTGCACTATTCTCAAACACTCACAAGCGCAGAACTACCCCTCTATCGGATGAAAAACGACTCACTTCTGTTCCAAAAGTTGCGGTTCTTATTTACATGGTCGAGACCAAGGAGATCGTCGGAATCGCCGACAATATCGGAAAGGATATCATCTAGACGGGTGAAGGCGTTAGCTCATATCTCTATAACATGCAAGACAGATTAGACCCACCGTCTTCAAGATATCTCGCGTTTGAGTATAGAGAGCGAGGGGCCACAGCAAATTTAATCTTTTCGAATTGTTTGCCCTTGATACCGGTCCGCTTGGAAAGTCTTTCCTTCGTCTCTTTAAAAACCTCGCCCTACAGTACGTTATTATAATGCACGGCCTAACTCGCGTCCTGATCTGCTTACCGGTTTGAGGACGAACTTAAACGGTACACCATGTGGTCTGTTCAAATCACGGTCAAAGTTGTACGCATTGATTGTCCGCTCGCCGTCTCTCATCTTGATCTCTTCTTCAGGAATCGTCTCTGCATAAAGTGTCACGAACTCATTGATACCGGCAATTTTGGAATCTTCCTGGAATTCTCTGTAGATCTTGCCCGCATGAGTTTCGTAGATACGAACGTCCCGAATTGCATCATCGTCAATATTTGTCTTCTTCTGCAACCCAGCGAGGATATCTGAAACGGTGCCATCGCGAGGTACCAGGACTTCAACAACTTGCTAATATGGGGTTAGCATTACTTTTGCAGTAGTATTCAATGTCTCCAACTTACCTCTTTCGTGATGCCTTCGGGAAGCCAGGTGACCTTGAGGGTAGTCTTGGACTCGAAGTCACTCAGACTTGTCTCCAAAACTTCATAATACAGTGCATCCTGGCGGTGCATGCTGTATCCGTAGCCGGTCATTGTTCCGCTAAGAATTTGGTACAAGGTCTGATTGGCCTGGTTGGGGTTACGTTTGATAAACTGCTTCGGCTTCCCCGTACTTGCCATGACCGGCGCGAAACGCAAGTGCGTAGGTTCAACATTCAAATGTTCGCCAACTTTCTTGGAAAACTGGTCATAGGTCATCTTGCGGCTAAGCGTCAAGTTAAACTCATCGCCCTCACCCGCCTTTATGGGAGCAAAAGTAATGCTAATCCGGTTCAAGAGGTAGTCGTAGTACTGTCTTGCGTCTTGATATAAAGCGGTGGAAGGCAGTTCCGTCTCTGGAATTGATTTCTGGAAAGTGATGATATCGCCATCCTGGATCTCAGACTGTTGGAAGGTCTGTTTCGGTTTCATGACGTCGATCATATTATGTTTGATTTCCTCAAACAGCATGAACTCCGTGCCAGCAGGCCAACCCATCTTCTCGAGAATTGCCGGTGCAAGGTCAGCCACTTTCTGATTCTTGCGAACGTATACGGGCCCAACGCCCGATAGTGTTTGGGATGGAGCGTCGAAGTGTTTTAGAAAAACTAGCACTGAGTTGTTGCTGTCTGGCCAAGAGATTTTTCCATCTGCGGAAGGCTGACCGACCTCCATCCAAACTCTGAATGGGTTCCCTTTAGTGCCGAATCTGCTGTAGGCCTCTTCGACTGTCATGTCTGGGTCTTTGATGACTTGATCCGGTCGAGTCGTTTTGTTTTGACGGTTCACCATAACCCAAAACCGAATTCGGCTAGCATCTATGCTCTTCTCTTGGGCAAGCTGCTCAGCAAACTCGCTAATTTTGTTGGCTCTAAGTATCCGGTACTGTTTTGGAAGTGCCGCATCTCCAGCTGGTAATTCGAGGCTCGTCAGGTCGAATCCGTGATGAGACCGGAAGGACTCCTCATTCAGGACTCCGACGTTAATATACAAGTGGGCCTCCTCTCTCTCCTTCTTTCTACGCGCCAGCTCTGCACGTTCTTCAACCAGACGCTTCTCGATATGAGACGGGATATCCTCCTTCAAGATCGGCAGAAGGACATCGTCTGACCTTGACTTCCGGACGTAAACCAACATGTAAGCGTTCATGGAGCGTTTCGTAGAAAGGCCGCGCGTGTAAGGCTGTTTGACACCGGCTGCACCGTTGGCCAGCTCATATTCTCCGCCATAATTCTCTTCGAGAACTTCCCTATCGGTAGCGCGGGTAACCCTGTCATCGTCAAAGCGATACCAATGTCCGTCCTTAGTGGGTTTCAGAAAAGCGTAATAATGGCCTGCATTGAGATCGCCACTGTGCACCAGCACGCCATGTAGTTCGTACACCCAGGGCTCTGACTTGTCGGCATCATTGGAAAGATAAGGTGTTGCGTCAAATTCCATGGGGAAAGCATGTCGATCATTAATTTTCATCATAGCGTCGCGGTTAATGTCATACTCAAATCGCTTCAAGTGAAGATGCAGGACAGGTGGGAAGCTCTCAAAAATAACACCTTTCTTGGCATCTTGCAGACCATACGGTGGCCCGGCATCGTACTTGTTTTCGCCTTCAAGTGTTTCCACTTGGATGTAGTCCTTGAAACTGTCATCCAATGTCTTGTTGTTTCTAACATTGAGTTGGATATCCCAGAAGTCTTCAACGCGCGAGGATTCATAATCGACATTTATGCAGGAGATGTAAGTTTTTGTCTTTCCGACAAATAACTCCGGCAATGCTCTCTCCGCTGGCGTACCCTTCATTCTTTCCTCGAGCCTCTCCATTAGTTTGCGCGACAGTTCCTGGACATCCTGCTGTTCAAAGATCTGTCTTGACTCCCATCCAAAGGATGCAGTAAGTTCAGCTGTTGAGACTGGGTTGTCGCTCGTTTGAAGGTTATAGAACAACCTTTGCAGAGTCCAAGCACTGTTATCTCTTGATGCTTCGGCCTCGGTCGGAATTTGATATGTGGCCTTCGAGACGGTTAACCTAGAGCCACACAACAATAGAGTTAAGAACTGCGTACCTTTCTGAATGCATTGGTGAAATATAACGACTGTAAAAGCGAGTTGAGGTAACATGTTGCACCTTGGTTCTTCAATCCAACCATACCAGTCTCTTTCTTCGAATCGTAGCTAAAAGGCATTAGTACCATGATAGGCAAAGGGAGCTTTTGTATACATACTTTTGGAAGCTGTGCCACAGGACGCCCGTAGGGTCCTTCACGACACGGACGTATGCTGTAACATTAGCTTCCTCGTTTTGTACCAGGGGTACACCGCGACCATCCCATGGGACGGTGAACAGCCTCCGCAGTTCACAGAATCTAGTAAAGCCCCAGTCCCCTTCATCTGCGTTAAATCGATGAGTAGCGACTAACTAGGGTCAGCAAGTAGCGCGCTTTACGTGGACATGTCATGCGTACCATGCGACATCTTGATGGAAGGATCATTGACGTTCCACAAGACTAGACCAAACTGGACGCAAGCGTACCAGTTCTCCGGTGGCTCATTTTCCCAGGCATGCTCTAAGTAGAACGATGCGTGCTCGACATGATTTCCATAGGGGAAAAAGAGGACCCGCCTGTGCGCCATCATTAGAACCTTATATGAAGCGATAAGTCACGAGGGAGCTGTAAACCCACCATGGGAACCCTGCGCAATAGAATGTCGGGCCATGTTCCTTCTTCTTCAACTTCCGCCAGTCCTTGATACTCCATGTATGGTATGCCTCGTCTTCGGTTTCCAAATCCGGGTCTTTCGGAAGGATTCGTGCCATCATCGCCGCATCTACACCGAAAGCTCGAGTTAGAAGGTGCTCCAAAGAATAGGCGAGTAGATGTTGGACATCAGATGTTGGCGAATGAAACTTCGGACCCCGCGGGGGGGATTCTCATAGTATCTCACAGCCATCTTCAACCCGTGTGGATTCAACGAATATGTAGCATATAGGATTGTAAGGTCCTTACAGTCGTCTGCAAGAGGCTCCGGCTCCGGCTCCTCCGAACCGGACCGCGAGACAACAACATCATCGGTCCTGTCATTGTGATACTGCTCATATTCATCAACGAGCATTTCATTATCCGTGACCTAGTGAAAAAAAGAGATTCCAATATTAGTTTGTTATTCCTGGTATAGATCAAGGCAGGAACATTTCTGTTGCTCTGCAACACAGTGAAAGAAAGTGAAGACTGGAGGATAAAGACTCACGTTGTCCATGTAGAAAAAAATAGTGCGCTCACGCACTCAGATTAAAAGTCACACTTGTTGTGAACACTGGAAGTGAAAATTGTGATCAATATACAAAAAAAAAAGAATTAAGAGCGCAAATGGAAAAGTAAGGGAGTAAGATCAAAATTGAAATCGTTTTACAACGCCGAGTGATCAGAGACAAAGATAAGTTACGGGAAGAGGTGTCTAGGTTCCAGTCCGCGAAGGAGTTGAAGCTAAGAGAGGTAGTGGCGGAGTTCACATAACCCAATAATAACGGCTATGCCTCGGCGGGACAATTTTATTATTAAGACTCTTTCAAGTACTGAAGAAACCAAATGGGCTGACTTTTCTCAACTGGAATTCCAAAGCTACTAGAAACCAGCTAATGCTTTCTTGATATGAAATAAAGAAGTGAAGAAATCTTTTTTGCAACAAAATGAACAATTCGACTACAATACTTGATGGGCCTCAGGCAGCAGAAATTGTTCCTGTCTAACTCAAGAAGTTAAGTTATTTGCACAGACTTTAAATCCAGACTTTTCTGGATGAGTGCAGAAATCTAGTGAATACTAGACTACCATCTACAATGATATCATCCCAACTTCATACTACTACAAGTTTCTGCCATTGATCTGCAAGTTTGAGCTAACCAAGGATGAGGTGGAAGGTGTTCATGGGATCTAGGTACCCATGTATATACTATCTGAAAGAAAAATAAACTTATGATTTGATTTAGTCAATCTGCTGTGGATGGAAGCTTGCATTTCATTGTGAATCACAATGTGATAAAGATGCCATTTTTATGTTTTATATATTACGCTAGATCCAATATACATGTCACATATATATACAGCTTAATCTGTATATCTAAGTATTTGAATCCACCTATGATATACCTAAAAATGTCAAATATATTTGAAATAAATTATGGATATTAGGTAGAAAAACAGAACAAAGCTATCTTTAAAAAATATAATAGAGATAGATCCAAATCAATCTCAGCCGAAACACTCAAAAAAAAAAAAAAAGAAACGAACAATGGAATGATGGATGTCACATGCCAGATGGAGAGCTCTTACCGCCTGCGGAGAAGTTGTTTCCATTCATTCGCGCCCGCCTGAATTAATTAACAACCATCATGTCATGCCACTGGTAGAGAACCACCACTTTTTACAACCCGGTGAGCCATGTATGGAAAAGCTTATCCAGACCTAGTTTTCGGCGAACTTTGCTGGTCAGACACCACCACATATTGTCATACTTATAACGCATGAGACCTTTCTAATCGATCCTACACCAGAGCAACATGCTGCGGAGTCATCCAGCTCGGCGCTGGCATATCTTCCGACAGGCGTGTGCTCCAACATCGCGACCTTATTCAGGTCTTCATCACCCTCAGCCCCATAGTCCACCGCCATGGAGGCCTGTCTCGGCTTTGGATGAGTACGAAGCCTTTGGATATAAACATTTTTTATGAGTACCACTTACAGCTGACGCGATTCTTAATAGATGGGTTGAACGCGACATCCGACCCATTAGCCTACGGCAATTGACATTTTTTGGGCGGACTTTGACAGAGTCTCGACTGATTAGCTCCTCCAACTACGTGCGAACGGAGCTCCCCACAAGGTCAGTGCGCTCTTTGTGGCTACTTGAGCCTTCTTTTAATATGCTTTGGCGAGTAGACTTGCACATCGCCTGCGGGATATTCAAAAGCTGCCATACGTAGTGGTAGCCAACCCCCACCTATCCCTCGTATATGAGCTCTATTATAAAGCGTTTGAGCGATTTCGGACAATTCCCGAAATCAAAACACTTGACGATAATGACAAGTTCTGTGACATTCTACGAAAGACGTTGAAGGAACACCTAGTGGTAATTCCAAGGTTGGCAATGGGGGTTTTGGAGTGTCGAGATCTGCTACCGGCAGACTTATTAGATCATTTTATGAACACTCTTCTTCGGGCGGTATGTCTTTTTTTTTTTTTTTTTTTTTGGAAAGATGCCTTCTTAACTAACTTGCTTCTAATAGAGAATCTCCCGTCGAGTCATTGCGGAACAACACCTAGCATTAACCGAAACATTCAACTCTCCGTGGCACTTTCCTGGCTCACAGGACCGCACGGATCTAAATGCCGATTTCGTCGGCGAGGTCTTCCTGAAGTGCAACGCAAAGGAGGTCATTGAGCGTTGTGGCAAACTTGCACAAGATACGATGCGCCACTTTTCAGGAACCGATAAGATACCGGAAATCTCCGTACAGGGGCACCTAGATGCTACGTTTCCCTACATGTTGAGCCACCTGGAATATATAATTGGCGAGCTTCTGAGAAACTCTATTCAAGCTGTCAGTGAAAAGTACCACGGCTTGCCCGAGAAACCACCACCTATTGAAGTCCTCATATGTGAGGCACCGCAGCATGTCATCATGCGGATTTCCGACCAAGGAGGAGGGATCCCTCGCGAGGTTCTCCCATATCTGTGGTCCTTCAACAAAGGTCCTCACAGTAAAGCACGGCTTCAAAATCTGGAGCAAGTTCCCGCCATGGCAGCCACAATGCAGGAGTTGACAGTGCCGAGGGAAAGGAAACGTGCTGACAAGGAGACATTCCGTGAAAGCTCCCTTGATACCCTTACGTCACGCCCCCCCAACCTCCGCCTTGGAATGGGACTTCCCATGAGTCGGGTGTATGCGGAGTATTGGGCAGGCAGTCTCGAATTGCACAGCTTGGAAGGATACGGTGTGGATGCGTTCCTTCAGATCTCAAAGCTCGGCAATAAAAACGAGCAAGTAACCACGCGGGCATCGATTGATGCCGTGTGATGCACATGGTTTTTTTTGAATATTGTTTTTATGATATGTTATATAAGTGATACCTATGCCTATACCTGAAGCTATAAGATAGACCAATATGAAAACTACTATAACTCGATAGATAGGCTGTCAGTGGCTAGCCTTTAGTAGCTTAGGACTTAAATTAGCTACCGGCCCACTTCCCCGGGTTTCGTGCTGTAACCAATCCAAAAGGGGAAACGCAAGGAATCCGTCCGGCGTCCACCGGCGATGACGTCAATAGGGATGTGTCTCGGCGTAGTAACAAAAAATACTACAGGGCTGAAGAAAAAGGAATTGCCTAAAAGTGAACCGACAAAACAAGAAAAAGAAACTCAGCCTTAACCGCTCCTTCTCTCCCAAAAAACAGAGATCGACCTGTGTGTGACGTGACGTCGATCATCCCACTCATGCCTTACAATTTCGAAAAAATCCGGTCCCTATATAAATCAACCATGAAGCGTCTTGTCTCCCCAAAGACGACAACGTCCCAATCTATATCTTCGGTCTCCTCTTCACGATTCTCTTCCTCAGCTTCCTCGGTACATATCTTGATACAGGTACTAGCAAACCTCGTTCCGTGAAACTGTCCCCCAAAGCAAACAGCCGATAGGTATCACACACCCAGAGCAAATAGCACTCGAGCGTCAAAAGAAAAAAATGGCAGGAACCTGCTCGATGCTTTGCCTGATTCTCATCACCCTGTTCAGTAAGTCTTTGTCTGCCTAGTTGCTACTACCCTGTCCAATGGCTCGTATTTGATTCGGTGTACATATCTGGTGGATCCAGTTTCCGCCTTTGTTTCGTTCTTTGTCCAATCCCAGTGGGACAGAGAAGGCCTAAGTCTCTGGTGGCTTTACTGACGTGGTTCTAGTCCCTCCGCTGGGTGTTTTCCTCATCTCCGGATGCGGCGTGGATTTCTTTATTAACATATTGCTGACCATTCTCGGGTACGTTTTACGTCCTTTGTCTATCTAACCTCCCTTGGGAGTTTCCTATCCTATAATCTACTAGCGACTATTTACACGCCTCATGTGCACTTTCACCCTAGACAAAAACTCAATTCTATACCGACAGTACACTAATGTTGCACAGATACTTCCCTGGCCACATACATGCCTTCTACCTTGAGTATGTTTACTATAGTCACCGCAACGGGGCGACGGATCGTGCTCCCGGTGTATACTCGGAACGCATCCAGCGTGGTGGTGGGCGGCATCCACAGCAGGAGACGACTTACGGCACCATGCAAAATTAGTTGATTAGACCTGCGGTTACGTCTTACGAGGGGCGTCGCTTACGCTCGTACCTAATTGGTCTTGTTTGAGCAGTTTGTTTGTTATTCTTTGCATGCAATGTTTCATTTAGTTAGAAAATGTTTCGGTTAGATATCCTAATCGCAAGTCGCAATTCTACGCTTTATTCGTGACAATACCTACGTTCGCCGTCTTGTTGTTATATCATCCCCATCATATGGTAAACCTTGAACTCAAACCATTTAAATTCAAGTCAGGTAATGCACAAGTACTTAGAAAACCTACACCTGCGCCTTCTTAGCCTGACCCTGACCCTGACCCCCCGCAGCACCACCATTAGCATTGACCTTCTTCTTCAACGCCGGAAACTCAAACGGCTTGCTCCTCCCACCACTCCCCCCAGTCCTCGGCACAGTCCCAGACCCAGGACTCCACCACAAAGCCCCAACCCAAGGCTGCACATTCCACCCCACAGCAAGCGTCACATTACTCCGCTCCGCTATCTTCCCCGTAATATCCGAGATCTGGTACTTAGCCCGCTGATTCCGGAGCCGAAGGATACCAGGCGCAGCCGGCTCCTTCTTGCTCGTCTTCTTGGTGGTGGATCGTTTCGCGGAAGAAGAAGATTTAGAAGGGAAGAAGCGGGCTTGAAGAGCGGAGAACGAGTACGACGATTCCGGGGCTGGGATGATGGTGTCCCAGATTATGGACTCAGATTGGGGGAGGTTGGTGGATTCTTTGTCGGAGGAGGAGTAGGAGGCGTAGACGTAGACGAAGAGTTGTTTTGTGTTCCAGTTGAAGACGGGTGTTAGGTCTTGTGGGTTGGTTAGTTTGTTTTTGTTTTATGCTGGTTGCTTTTCCTTTGGGGGAAGGGAGTGTGCAGACATACCGGTGTCCAGATCGAAGCGCATCTGTGCGTACTCTTCTTTCTTATTCGAGTAGTAGTGAGGTCGGCCTTTGATTCTGTTTTGTTCATTAGTGGACCTGTGTGTTTACATGGTATGATACACAATGACGAAAAAGTAACATACACCTTGACATCCTTCAAGGAAACATCGGCCTTCACGGTATCAGTCGGAAACAACAGAACGGACAGCGCCGCGAAACCAGCAACGAACAAGGCCACGGTCGTGAAGAAGCCGAAGACGGCCTGCGCTCGGTTTAATGTTGAGTGCATGGTGAGCTAGCTGGCTCCGTGGCTCTCTGATTCAATTGACGATAATTTATCCAGCAATGTATGTTAGTTAGGTAGAGAGAAGAGCCTAGTTAGTCTCCGCTACCAGACGAAAAACGAAAGAGAGTAAATCTCCCCTGTGGAACAGTGATACACCTGACCAAGTAGCAGGTTTCCGGGACGGAGATATCCTTTGATGAAGCCACATGGGCCTTTTCGCGCAGGCGGTGAGCGGAGCAACTTGGGTTTATCGATAAGAACATGTCGCTATCTTTAGGCGCGCTGTTCAAAGAGGAGCTCTACTAGCTATCGCAACTGGTTGCTTTTGCTGTTCTATTCTTTTCTTTCACTGGTGCGTAGCTTCTAGTCCATAGCTTTCTTGGAGTTTGGTCTTGTTTCGCGATACAGAAGGTTCTACCCCACTATTCATAGCTCTACACTCTCCAAACACCTCCAACCCCACGGCACTACTGTGATATCACCATCAAACACCCCCAGCGCGAATAAAAGAACACAAGCCACACAAAAATGGGCGACCATGTCCTCTTCTTCTACGGTTCGTCTCCCCAATTGGTCCCCTAAAATCACAGACCCAAACAACCCCCACCCACCCAAATCCATCTTATCGCACCCATAGTCTAAACATACCTATACTATCTCCAACTACCCCACTAGCCAAAAACCAGCGTGTCCAACAAACCACCACAACAAAAGAACTACACTAACAAAACCAAAAAAGGAACCCTAATGGCCCCCCAAATCCTCCATCGGGTAATCCACGGCACCCCACACCCAGAACCCTGGCAAAAGGCCGTCCTCACATTCAAACCGGCCATTCTACACGGGTACCGACGGCACCGGGTGCGAGGAGCAGACTATCCTGGCATTGTACCAGTTAAACAAACCACAAGAACGACTACTACGGAATCAGACGGGGTGGACGGCATGGCGTCTGTGCTTGGGACGGTTGTGTCGGGCTTGACGGATGGAGATCTCCATCGTTTGGATATATTCGAGGGAATAGAGTATGAGAAAGAGAAGGTGAAGGTTAGAGTTTTGCGAGAGTCGTTGGACCGGGGGGATGGGGGACCGGGTGGGAAGGATACGGATGGGCATTTGAGGGATGTATTGGATGCTGCTGGGGCGGAGTTTGCGGATGAGGGGGAGGAGGTGGAGGCTGTTACTTATGTTTATGTTGCTGGGGAGAGGGAGTTGGAGGATGGGGAGTGGGATTTTGAAGCGTTCAAGAAGGACAAGATGGCTTGGTGGGTTGGGGTGGATGAGAGTGAATGGTAGATTATCCATCGTGTTCGTGACTTGTGATTTTAATAGACGGCCGAAGGGTTTGAATAGAAGATGGCCCAATTCACAATAACTCGTCTGATCGAAAGTCTAAATAAATTATGTACAATCTCTAAACGTGCCAACAGCTGAAACATCGAACATGTATTTGCGTTGTCAGTGGGGGCGTTGCTCAATTGTTTCATAAAAGTAAACCCATATATCAATATGTAATGCGTGGTATCTTATGCACCTAGAGTAAGTCCTCCTACTCATATATCCGAACGCCTGATCGAGCGCCAACTCCTTTGGGCTATAGCAGGAGACAAAGGAAAATAAAAAGGAAAGAGCTAAAAAACAGAGCAAAACAAGACATCGAAGGGGCATCGCTGAGAACGCGATTGATCTATGGCGAAGGTTGAAACCTATTTCGGTTTTTGTTTGGCAGTTCGCTGGTTCTTTCTTTGCGATGGTATAATCTGTACTTCAATTGTCTGATGCGTCGTTGGCTGATCAGGCTTTGTAGTCCTCTCTGCAGCTTCGTGTTCGACACGAACAAGATCTTGATCATCCACCAACCCCATCACTGCTGGCTCACTTGGGCTAGGCTTGTCTTGCTTCCTGGCAGCCTTCGCTGGAGAGCCAGCTTCTCGAACATGCTCCTGACTATCAGGAACTTGAACCTCGACCACATCATCGTCTGGTTTCTTTGCTACACCTCGAACACTGACTTCCACACTTTTGCTGTAGGAATTGTTTGCACCATTGGCCACCAACTGAGCCCTGCTTCCCTTTTCTTCTGACTCTTGACTGGCGCTTTCAGCTGCAGGACTCGACTGACCTGCAACTGGTCCCTGTTTCCTAGGTGGAGGTTCCTGGGAATTAATTTCAACCATCGGAGATTTTTTGACTTGTGACGTTTGCGCAACATCCTTCTCCTTATCTGGGGTCGATATTGGGGCAGGAGGTCCCAAAAGGTAAGATATTGGTTGATTATCCGCCATGGTCTTCTTTTCACTAGTCTTTCCAGGACCTAGTTGCGCTTGTTCATCATAGAGGTCATCAAGAAAGTCTCGCAGTCGACGTCGAAGAAGACCAGATTTCAGAGGTGGCCAATCATCCTCTGTCTTCATTTCCTTCTGAAGAAGCCTCCTCACAAACAAATCTGGATTTTGAACGAATTTCTCCACGTATGCAAGAAGGTACAAACCACAATCCGAGTAATTCGGCTGCAACGGAATCGCTCTGGCCTTCATACCCTTTATCAAGGTCCTATCAATCTCAATGCCACGTTTTGATTTGCCCTCCTCATAAAGGTAGTCACGGAGGTTGCTGATAGTAGGTGAGCGAGCCAAGTCTAGGGAGTCAAAAGTAATAATAACTGGCCGACGTGCGTCTTTGGCACCCCCAGGTATTCCTGCAGGCTTAACTGCAGGCTTTCCCTTCTTCTTAGAAACTGTTCGGGGAGACACCACTGGCGCAGAAGTGTCCTCCGAGCTGACTTTTTCAGATGACTGTGCTGTAATTGGGGAGCTAGAAAACCTCGCAGGATGAAAAAGGAGGTTCTCTTCTTGCTCAGGCCACTCCGTAGGAAGCGTTTCCGATTCACTATCTTTAGGCCCTGGCTTGTTCGACAAGCTCATATCTTCGAATGACTGCCTGGTGATTTCATCCTTCACAGGCACCGAATCATGAACATGACCAGCTTTCGCTTCGTCGGCGGCAGGTAGTTCTTCAACAGGTTCGGGAGTTTCCGGGACTTCCTGGGCTTCAATATCTGGCGCAGCTGAACTGTCTTTGTCGTAATTCAAAGCCCCTTGATCATCCGCGGTATTCCCAGAAATACCAGGCAGGTTTGGTAAGTTGCAAATGATAGCGACGTACCAATGCGCGCTTTCATTGATAGGGACGACAATATAATCAAACCCAAACACGTCAACAGAGCGAGTCCACTTCTGAACGCCTTCATAATTGATATTCCTCCGGCCCTTGACGTTTGTCAGAGTTGCAAAGAAGTATGAGTTGAAGAAGTAGACCCTCTTCGCCACCTTTTTGTTAGTCCGCTCCAAGTGATCCTCGAGGAAACGTATATAAAAGCCTATGAGGTTATCATTCAAGAATTCATTGTCGCGAAGTCGTTCGCGATCTTGAGCATCAACCTCGGCTTTTTTCTTACCGAAGCGCGGGTACACAAGCGGTCTATCATATTGTCAACATAAATGAATCGCGGGAATTGAAAAAGAATGCATACCGATGCCACTTTTTGCCTCTCTCTTCGTGCTTTGGCTGTGGGTCGTCATCTCCAGCCCCATCATCGCTGCGACCCATGTTAGCTAGGACTCTCTATAAAGCGAGTAGCTACTCACCAGACAACTGTTGCTGATGTACGACGTGACATTGACCGTGTTGCTCGGTTAGATAACAGCTGGGGATCAAAGTTCTTCACTGGTATTTCTACCGCTTCCTCTCGTTTTGAACTTGAAGATAGAGCTTGCGTGTCTTCCGTGTTAGAGGTTCCCATGGTTGTCGTAGTAGTTGTCGGAAGCTTGGAATGCTCCGTAAAAGCGGTGCCCGAAGAGTGCTTTTGTCCGGCAGTATTTCCGTGATCGTCCTGCAAGGAGTCTGACAGTTTCATCCTCTTAACGACTTCCGGAGATTTCTGTAAGATTGGACTTTGATTGTCTTCATTAAGATGCTTGGGTTCATTCACTTTGATTTGTAGCTCTTCAGCTTTTCTGGCAAATGCTTTATTCAACCAGTCACTGTAGCGATGTAAGTTTCTTATGTAAAGGGCGCTGAACAAGGAAGGTAGACAAAGACATACCCTATTTTCAGGCTCATATTTAAGCCGCGTAACCTTCCTTGTAACAGATTACAAAAAGTTTCCTGTTCCTCAACCGTCGAGAACTCCGTATCCATCTCATCATCAAGCCCTCCTTTCCTTGAAAACTTTAGCCGAACTTTACAGCTAGGACGTTCTCCTTGTATGACTTTGGTGATCCTCTCGAGGGAGATTTTTTCGCCATTCCAAGGCAATATGGCTGTAAGGTCTGTAGTCTCCACATGTAGCTGGAACGCATCGTTTGACCGGCGCTCAGACGCTCCGAACCGAATAAAAGTGACATTGAAAATTTTAATAGCCGATTTGCCTCGTGTGGCCTGAGCTGCTTTTCGCTTGTCGTGTTTCCTGCCTTGTGATGAACTCGTGAAAATCGTATGCTGTATATCAGATGGGGACGACAATCGGCCGACATCGCCTGGCTGCATTTTGGCTTCAGATATAGCCCTGGTGGTATCCTTTCTACGGCCTTTCTCTGGAAGCGTGAATAATGGTTCGACAGTTGCGTCGCCTTGCAACTCATCAGAGCTTTCCCTAAGATCAGATCGGTTCCTCCAATTCGTCGCAACAGACTGGGCTTGAAGAGTTGGGCTCGTTGACTGTCCTTCTATAGAAGGCGGATGAACATCAACGCTCTTGAAGGTTTCATGCTTTGGCGCTTGGTCTGACCTATCCAATTTGCTTGACTTTGAGTCCACAATTGATGTCAGCGTACGTCTTTCTTGGGCTGCGTTCATGGTAAACCGCTCTTCATTGTCACCGTCTGAAGACCATCGAGGGACCTTTTGAGAGACTCGTTTAGGGGTTCGAGGGGGTCTAACATTACTCTCCACACCCCGAAACTCGTTATGACTATGGCGCTTAGGACCTGTATCCCGCGACTTCATCTTTCCTGAAAATTGACTCTCAGAAGGCGACAAACGTGACGAATAACCAGCCATTGACGAGCTGTCTGGGGCGATTTGTTCCATAATATCATCGTCGGAGATATTTATGATCCTCCCAGATATTTTGTCATGGCTCTCACGGCGCCGGCGTTTCGATGGCCTCTCTTGTTCTTCGTGTTCCGCACCATTTTCCGGACGGAGGAATGTGTTCCCAGTATTTCTTTGATTATCACTGCGCCGACCCTGCTTCCCTCGCTCACGAACCGGACCACTGTCTCGGGACCGCCCCGAAAGCGTATTGTAGGGTTTGAATGGTGTAATATGCTACGACCATAATTGTGAGCAAAAAGATTGGCTATACCCCGGGGCCCAATAGCATACCACTTTACTTTTCTTCTGACGTTGTCCCGCATTACCTGGTACGATCGATACCGCACCGGGCTCAGTCCTAAAAATAACCGCTGGTTAGCTCCCTGCTCTTCAGGTCACTTTGAATTGATGTGAGGTTTCTAAGACGCACCGTACAAAGCTATTGGGTAATAGTCTTTCCTCGTCGTCCTGAAGTTGAAGATATGGGGTTTTCTGGCTATGCGTCGACTTATCCTCTCCGTGTCTATCGCCCAATATATCAGCACACCTGGAATCGTTTCTGCGCTGCGAGGTCATATTTACAGACGACGCATCCCTAATCCCGGCCGAGGAATGGTCTGGCGTAATAATGAACGTACAGTTTGGGAACGTTGGGGCCTTTCGGCATATCTATGAGCTGACCGTGTCTGAAAAAGAAAAAAAAAATTAATCGGTGCATCAATATTGTGTTCAATCTCAGATGGAGTTTATTTAAAGCCAACCATGTAGCTTGTGATGATCGTGAAAGGAAAAAATAGCAAAAAGAAACAATAACAAAAAAAGAAAACATACATTTGACAAGTGAATCGAAGAGTTACAAGAGGATCCTACAGGTAGAGATTCATTCCTCTCACCGGACGTCTGTGTCCGTCGTACTTGATCGGGGGTCGCATCAAACGGAAGAGGCGTGACTGCGGGGGGTTGGGATGTGGATGGTGCACTGGAGTTCCAGCTGGATAAGGATCCTGAAATTCCCCTGAGCATATAGTCACTTCAAAAATCATTGCATCCTTGAAAAAGATAAGCGGTTTTCATCCACACAACAAGAAGTTAATAAGGTAAAAGAAAGCATCATGACGGAAGCAGACAGGCGGTCAGGAGTCTTTCTGCCAATTCAATTTATGTGGATATTTAATGAACTCGAATAGCCATTGAGATCGCAGAGTTCAAACAAAGAGAAAAAGCAAAAAAAGAGGCATCCAGTCACTGTACACAGTGTATACATACTCCGTACTGCGGAGGTATACACTTAGCTTAACAGAGAGCAACGAAAACAGCCCAATATCGTTAACTTTCCACTAATATCATATCAAGATCAGTTAAACCAGAAAGTTTGGAGATAGATAGATACATTTCAGTCCCAATGCAAATAAATCACCTGGCAAGTAGTTACGCTACACCTACCAGGCACTCCCTAAAAGTTCCTTTTAAAACTTGCTAGCATCTCACATGAAGTCGAACAATGACGGCAAATGAAAACAAGCCCAAGTCAAAACACAGACGCAATATTCGCCCCAATGCCCCGATCCCAAATCGTCCCAATTATTTTTTGTTTTCTTTACTATACAGGACCATGATAAACCAGGCTTAAAAAATAATGTCACGACGCCGCACCTTTTCCTGTAGAGTCATCAGTACCTGTAGCCCTTCGTCGGTCTGCACCAATGTTGTGATGTTGGTTGTTGTGGTGATGATGGTGATGGTGGTGGTGATGATGGTGGCCGTTGTTTCCGGAGACCTTGTCCTGGCGAGCTTGATCGATAGCAGAGCGTTGTGCAATGCTATCGTCGTGGCTCTTCCAAACAATATTAGTGTCAATTGGGAAGCCCAGCAGACGCTTGATCGTTTCCCTGCACAGTATTAGAACGAGAACGGAGATATTCCGAGACAAGACACCTCGCAGAAATTCTGGATGAAACTTACCTGATCTTGATGTTGCGACCACCATCAATCCGGGTCCAGACACTCAACACATCCTCACCACTCCGTACGCTGAGGACGGCGCCACAGACTTCGTCACCGGCCTCTGCAAACTGGTCACCAACCATAGCCAAGAGAAGATCTTCCCAATACCGATCGGCAACACCCTTCTTCAACCTAACCACCCACTTTCCACCCTTCTTGTTGGCTTCATCTTCCCATACGGGACGGACACCCTTCTTAAAGATATGATAGTCTGAAACAGTGGGGAGAAGAGAAGGCCTCTTGAGATGCAAATATATTGACCAAAAGCTCTCGACCGAAGATATAGATGCAAGGGGGATGGTGGACTTTTCGTAATCGGAGTATTTAGGTGTGGGTGGACGGTACCAAATGACCCAAGTAGATTTAAGAGGGTGTTCTCTGATGATGGCAGAACCAGCGACCTTAGCCTTCGCAGCCTCTGCCGCTTCTTGTTCCACAGGGTTATCTCGCTTCTCGCCGGGAGTTTTGAGGTCGGAGCCGCCGGGGGTTTTGGGGGCCCCGAATGACGCAAAGGCACCAGACCCCAGGCCGAATGCAGAGGAAGCGTTCGTCGACGGGGAGGACACACCACCCGAGAGAGGAGATAGAGCGTTGAAGGGATTCGTTCGACCGTGGGAGCTATCAGGACCAAAACGCTTTGTGCGGGGAAGTTCGACTCTGGCACCACAGTCTTTGCCGTCTGTCCCGGTCATAGACAAAGACAACTTGGAGGAGCTGTAGGTAGGTGAAAGATCAGCAAACACCTCCCGAAGAATTATCGATGTATAAAACAATCAAGGTTAAGAAAATCCCAATACATACTTGGATCGGCGAGTCCAAAGATTTGCATTATCCATGATAGCTACCTAATGAGACGGCTCAGGAAAAGAGCGGTCATCAGGCAATAAAACAGAGAAATTGGTGGCTTAACTGCGTAGGGAAGACCGAATGATACCGTATACCTGGAAAAGCGCTAAAATGTTCAATGGGGACAAGGGTACGTGGTGGCAATTCAAGAAGAAAAGAAAAGGAATAAAAGAGAAACTAATGTACTAATTAAAGCAAGGCGATGAGCAGAAGAACAATAGAAGCTAAGGAAAGGAGGTAAAAATCGTGATCGTGATCGTGAACGTTAAGCAGCAGAGAGAGGTGGGGTGAAAGAATGCGGATTGCAAGATTGAAACTGGAAGAACTCTCAAGTCACTTTGTCCTTTCGATTGGAAGAAATGGAATAATTCATGAATAATTCCCTTTCGCGGTCGACCATTTCTTTCGAGCTCCCTGCCTGGCCAATCAGCGTCGGGCCCGCTCTCGGCCACCCGCACCGTCATTTTTCCTAGACCATTTTTTTCTCCCGTATATATATCATCTCGCCCTTCTCTTCTTTTTTTTTTTCCTTCTTTTCTTTAACAAACTCAAGACCACCAACTCAAATCATCGCTGGCTGCAACTCCAAGTTCTTTTACTGCACTGGCGACTCCGATGAGTGTGTCGAGAATAAAACCCGCATCTAAAACCATCATCACGAGGGCTCTCGAGGCTCCATGATGCGGTGATGACCTGATTGACGGGACAATCCCTTTGCTACCATTATACATTATTGCTATATATCTGAAACAAAAACAAAATAACATTCGGCTATAGTCACTACTTGACATGCTTGGTAGACCTTTACACAACTGGTGCGTTCTTTTCTCTTCTAGCAAATCCTTCGGTCACCGCCATCTCGAAGAATCTACCCACCAGTGTTGTATGAAGAAACATTTATTCTCTGGTAAGCCGAGGTGCTCAACTGCCGTTCTACACTGCCTCTTGGCCTGGCTGGTTGAGTGTGAGGTTTAAAAGGCAAAGTCTGATCTGTTACAATTCATCGTGATGGCATCTGTGCATGGCTGATTTCATACCTTCGTTCTGGATTACTAACAGGAAGACATTAGATTTAGTTAATTGTACTGCTTGTGACTTGCTCAGATGAACAATTTCTTGATTGAATAATTAAATCTAATAATGCATCTCATTTGGGAGAAGTTTTCTCTATACACACTCGCTACACTGTTAAAAGGTCCCTATGGTAATAACAATAAAATAGTGGATATCAGCTGTCAAAAAAGTGCGGTCATAATTCTTTAACATGGAAGAATCCATTGAACATCAAGTTCAAACGCAAACTGTATCCCAGTTGTGCTAAGGACGTTGGCGATGAACAATACCCAAATGTCGTGAGTGTATGACACATGTGCGGACTAGACTGTCATCCACGCACCACACCCGGTGGCTGTGAAAAGCTTATAGAGAAGAAGTCTTGCCTGTTCATGATTTCGGTCGTAATCCACTGTAGGAATGACAGGGCTCTGAGACGGATTACCGAAAATCTAGTGTTCTGTCGGTTGCGAGTCCTCAGCGTCTTGCCTCGCACGTTTAGTTTCTCTTTCGCTGGGCGGAGCTGAGGTACCAGCTTTCCGTTTCTCTTTGTCTTTTTGATACTCGGCACGACGAGCTTCTCGGTCTTTCTCTTTGCGAAGCGCTTTGGATTCAAACTCATGCCAGTCACCCTCAATGTTCTCCAATCTTCAAGCGGTTAGCTACAAAACAATACTATATCGATCGAACACTTACTCAATGGCCTGTTGAGGCCGTGGCTCCTCGGAAACGAAATACGGATGCTTGAGGATCTGCTCAGCAGTGGGTCTTTTCAAAGGGTCGTAGCGGAATATTTGAGAAACCAAGTCCAAAGCCGCGGGTGTCAAGATTTGACCATACACTTCTTCAAATACTCTTTTCTTTCGCTCAGTCGGCCGCATCAATTCAAACCAAGGCATTTCAGCAATGTCTGGCCATTCCGCTCGGGTTGGTGTTCCAAGGCAGTTGTAAAGCTTCTCCAATTGGCTGATCTCACCACCTTCGCCAGGGAAAACAGCTTTCTTTGTAAACATTTCCACGTACACGCAAGCTGCACTCCAAACGTCGACTGCCGGTCCATATCGGGTCTCGCCCAGGAGAAGCTCCGGCGGTCGATACCATATAGTAATCACACGATTTGTGTAATCAAGTTGTCGACTCTTCGAGAAGAATCGAGCTAAACCAAAGTCGGCATATTTTAATAGGCCACGATTGCTGATAAGTATATTAGCGGCCTTGATATCGCGATGTAACACCCCCCGATGATGAAGGTAGCTCAAGCCTTCGAACATCTGCTTTGCAAGGTCCTTTTTGTGGGCTGCCGTAAGCGTGAAAGTTGGGTGATTGATCAAACCAGTAAGATCGTGCGAGAGATACTCAAACACCATGAAGCACTCGTTTCTCTCAACCATGACTTCCAGCAAACTAACGACATTGTGATTGCGGAGGTGCTGTAGCAGCTTGATCTCCCGCACAGCAGTGACGGGGAACCCGTCTTTTTCGCCTTCCATTCTTATTTTCTTCAATGCCACCTTTCCTTGGGTATATACGTGGATTGCCTTGAAGACCTTCCCATAGGTGCCAGCTCCAATTACAGACTCATTTCCAGGTTTCCGATAATATACAGAGTCCGACTTGGCAAATTCTTCAGGGAGAGTAGGGCGTTGTTTTGGTCGGGTTAGGATCTTAGGCTGCTTCTTTGGTTCTGGGGAACGTTCCCGGCGACGTTCCGGGCGGAAGTCCTGTCGTCGGTCACCTCTTCTCCTGTCAGGGCGGTGATCAAACCGGTGATCATCTCTCCGAGCATCACGTCTATCCCTGGGATCACGGAACCCACGCGAATCCCGAAAATCACGCCGGTCATTCTTCCCCCTGTCTCGATCTCTCTCACGGTGGCGGTCTCTTTCACGCTCTCGATCGCGCTCACGACGGTCGAACCGAGGCTCCGGTTTGAATTTAGGAGGCGGACCACTCGCCATCTTATTACGGGGAGGCTCAGTAACCCGAGGGGGTGGTTCTCGAGCGAGCATCCTTTGTGCCAGATCGGGAACAGGCTTGGGCGCAGGGGCTGGGGTTGTTTTTGCCTTAAAAGCAAAACTGATTTTGCCTCCCTTGTTTGGAGTAGCAGAGGTATCGGATTGTCCTGTAGTAGTAGGTAACATGTTCTGTGAGTCACCGTTTTCTGTCCCAGGCTTTTCGTCGTCTACCGGACGATCTTGACCACTAGGTCTTGAAGCGTTGTCACCCTGGTCAGCACCCTTGGGCATCTGTTCTTCTGAAGTAGGTGGAGCTGGGGGGCTTTGTGATGACTGTCCATGTGTTGGACGTGCACTATTAGGCCCTCGACCTCGGGAACCCGCGCCACCCCATTGAAAGCTGGTGAAGTTGCCACGGGAAGGCGCACTGTAATTTTGAGAACCTGAGCCAGAGAATCGACGACCACCTCCCTGGTTCTGGTGATAGTTTCCGCGGTAACCTTGAGCTCCACGGGGACCAGTCGGGATATGATTTGGCGGTACATGATGCTGGCCTTGACTTTGATAGAATTGACTCTGTGGGCCAGTTGGGGGCTGTCGGTATGGGGGGGAACGACTATAAATTGCCCTCAGGTTAGCCTACCATTTGAGAGATTATTCGCTAATAAATCAGTGGGTAACAGCAAAAGGGGGAAAACACACCCTTGGTAAGGAGGCTGTTGCCCATTCCATCCGCTTTGTCCACCAGAATGTGGTGATGTAGGCTGTGGAGAACCATGATAGGAATTAGATGGTGTCACATATTGCGGTGACGTCGAACACTGCCTCGTATCAAGATGTGAACGAGGATTTGAGCGTTTGCTATCCCGCACGTCAGATGCCCGCACCCCATGTGTTGAGAATGCTTCAAGCGTAGCATCCCCATCTACCGAAGCGCTAGCAGTGTCAACGTCAAAGCTGGGGATCGGCCGAGATGGTGAAGGAGATCTGAGAGAATTTTTCCCAGAGGGAATTGGTCCTGTAGAAGGCATCGTGAACGATTCACGGCGAGATATGGTAGAAAACCTTGAACCCACGGACTCTACCGAATGACGAGATACAGATCGATACCGTGACTCGCCTTCGATGTCGTCCTCAGGATGGGGGCTATGCAACCGTCGACTCGGGGGGTTGTAAGATTTGGCACCACGAATGGGGGACCTAGAGCGTTTTGGACGGGAAGAGTTCCGTCGACCAGCCTCGTCCTTCCGGCGGTCTCTTCCTCGTCGAGGAGATCTTCTACCAGATCTACCGCGGCCTGGGAAACGTCCTCGACCCCGTTTGTGTGGAATGCCTCTCTCAAAATCGTCACCCTGTTTATTAGATGGGTGGCGAGGGGGCTCCTGAATAAAAGGACGGTGATTCACTCCTGGCGAAGGGCTTCGCGTTCTTTTGCGTTTTGATGGAGGGGGTGCAGAGGGCGACTGGTCTCTTCCGAAGTCTCTTTCGATCGGCCTATTAATTTCTAGAGAATGGCGCGAGTTTGGGCCAGGGAAACCAGCCGTTTTGGGTGATGAATGACGACCGATGTCCCGATTCGGCTGGATGTCGGACGGGGGAAGACCAGGGGCACCACGAGCAGATGCAGTGCTTGGAGAAAATTCACGATGGGAGCGACGTTCTTCGTTATCGCCTCGAGCAAAGAAACGCGGTGGCGGCGACCGTCCTGGGTGGTCAGGTCTGCCCCCTTTGGGTCGGCGACGACGTTGTCGTTCGCGGTATCTCTCCCTCCCCCTATCGCGGTGCGACCCTCGAGATCTGTGCCTTTCCCGATCTCGTTGGTCTCTAGTGTCGTTAGAGGCTCTCCACTGGTCTCTCAACACCGGACTCCTACGGGACCCAGCCATGTAAACTTCTTCAACTGCATCTGGGTTTCAATACAGGGAGGTAGAAAGGCAGCAGGAATCCGATGGTCTGGCCCACTGTAAAATAGAAGGATTCGCATATAGATATAAGCGCAGAAGATGCGGTGGAGCTTATCGTTCGTCTAGTCTGGCGGGCGTGTGTCGGCCGCGTTCACTGAATGCTTTCCTCTCGGGGGATTGGGTGGTGCGGAAGACCGGTTTTTCCGAACTGAAAAAAGAAGAGGCCTTGTATCTGAGAAAATGCAAGAACGTCAAAACTCCAGGACTTGAAGAGGTTAAGTGGAGGAAGAGGGGTTTTGAAATTAAACAGTTATTTTTTTTCTCTAGGGGGAGGGAAGACGCACCTCGCTTTTGGGTTGGGCTTGGTTTTCTCTTTCTCTTTTCTTTTTTTTTAATTGGGTGCATACGAATAATCACCACTCGGGGAATCTACTTCTTGACGGGGATATTTTAAGTGGTGGTGCTGACGGGAGGAAATCAGGTGGGTGACTCAACGGGCGGCTCGTCAATTAAGCCCGAGCGTGCTGGTTCAAGGGCTGCTCTTCTCTCTTCCCTTTTCGCCTGCAGTGCGATTCTACTACGAGGTGGGCCAACGATCGCTGAAGTGACCGATATGATAGTGGCCATAAGTGCTGTTATCAGAAATCTCCGAATGCCTTCAGTCTCAGGCAATGTATAAGCGCGTAACAGCCACCAACCCAACCCAGGTGTTGTAGTCCTGGCTTTGCGCCTAAAGCCGCTATGTCGATCAAAAGAAGCTATTCTCTTTTGCTCACAATCTCAGATGGTCCTGTTCTCCCCCTCTCCCCATAATATTATGTGCTTCCCTTTCTTAGGGGATCCTATTCATGTTAGTCTTGGTTGACAGTTGCGTCTTCTTGACTTTGCTTCTTTCCGTTCATGACTCTCCATCGTCACTCCAAGCCCCTAGCCTTCGTAAAATTTGTGTCTCGAGTTGTTGGTAGAAGTGACAGTTCCCTCACCTCATAAACACACAAACCTATCTACAAAACGTAATAAGCCGACAAAGATAAGAAGGGGCAGTAGAGGAGAGCAATCCGCCATAGCTGAATTGCGCCAATCCTGGTATGGGAGTCCACAGGGTGGTATCCTAATGTTGTTAGTATGTCGCCAGGGAATAAAACTGCTGGGACTCAGTCAAGACACTTGACAGTTCTCAGTCGAGTTTTGTATCATGACCGAATCGATGAGAGCCAAAAAGATACAACCGATCAACAACAATGTGTAGGACCCCAAATGTTGAAAGGGCCACTGTGGTTCTTTTGGTGCTTCAATCAACAAAGACAGAAAAATTTCAGTCTCGCCCAGAGAAACGACAAAGATGAAGTCGTCTGCGTGTTTACTTGAAAATATCACAAATTTGGGTTTAAACCCAGTAACACTCCTCTCCAATGCGCAATAGTAAGGCTTCTTGTAGACCGCCCCAACAAGCGACAACGGCCTGTAGATCTACCAATATGACGAGGTATACCTCTTCGGACCGAGAAGCAACTGAACATTATTTGCAGACCATTGATACTTATCCACGATCTAGAGTGCTTCAGAAATGAGAACCCGTGGGGTGCATACCTGATGGACATAACGCCAACGAGCTGCAAGGATCTCGGAATGAGGCAAGAGGTGGTCCAGGTAAGATAATATAATTCCCAGAGCGTAAGTTAGTAGTCGCATCAACATGAAGAATTAATTATCTCTTGCTCTTTAATAGAGCTAGCGTCATTGCCTACTCGAGGCGCCTAAAGTATGGTCGAGAAGCGTTCCTGGCTCATGACGTGTAAACGGGGGGGGTGGGGATGCTGTATTAGCAGTGAAAGGTCGGAGTCAACCTAACAAAACTGTCGTCGCGACATCGCACAACTTCGGTAGGATTCAGGCATCGCGAGGCAAGATACAGAGAACTATTTGATGAATCCATCGCCGGGTCCTTATAACTAAGTGCGGGGACAAGACATGCAGCTCATGGACATACGATGTGCAGGCGATTTGGTGAGAGGTCAAGGTTACCGGAAGCGTGGACCTTGGGGTACCGCGAGTACCCGCCACGTGATCAATGTCGGAGATGAACTGTCCATTGCATGCCTCAGGTATCAACACTATCCGCCCTCTCCTGAGGCCTAGCCTTTCTGCGGAACATTGAGGTCTTAAAATCTCCATTTTCTTCACTCTGAATTAGCACCATTTATTGCTTAACGATCAATTCTAGAGCGTGTGCCTTGTGCAGAGGGCCCATGTACTGACAACTCGTAAGTATTACTCAACTCGTCACGCCAGGTAGGTCCATAGCATGTCAGTATTAAGTAGTAAAGCTGCACTTCGAGTAGTTTACTATTTTAAAATGTCCTTTTGATTAATAGTGGCATAGAGTATTGAATGGCTGCTTCGTTGATATTGAATACTGTCTTATAGGGTTTTAACTAGTCTAGATCATCCCAAATGCATTATTTGGGTTGCAGAACGATAATATAATCAAACAATTGTCGTTGTATCCAAGGCTTCTAGCATTGCAGGGTAGGTATATACACGACAAGTCTGGGTAATAAATGTGAATAGGCATACTGACCCTCTGCTCGAGTTTTTTAGCGTCTCTGAGTATTGCGTTGTCTAGCCTAGAAGAGGGTCAGCTACATAAATACTCCGGTTGAAAACACCAGCTTGGTTCTCGATGGCCCCGTCACGAATCGCCTCAAAATTGCGACAGGTATGAACTGTCCTGCCATCAGCCTCGTGAGGCTGATCCTCTTCATTCCAGCTCCAATGAACAGTGCTAATGTTTGAAGAACATATAAGACCCTGGCGAATGGAATTAATGCAGCGATCCATGTGGACGTAAAATGCATCGCTGCATTATTAGCATTAACGCCCATGTCCTTAATGTCCACTCCCCAGGCAATTTTGCGAAGATGGCTCTAGGCACAGTCAGGAAGGGCTATGTCTAAGTAGGAAGTATAACATGACTTACAAGACAGTGAAGCTGGTGGAAAACATCGACCCCGACGAGGCGGTAGTCTGGGGTTGCGGGAAGAGGTGCGGTGTGGTCAACAAGTTTGGCTGCTTCTGATCGGGGAATTTTCACGATGCCATCTGCACTTATAGTCCTGGATTAGAAATGGGACCCTAAGTGTGCTTGATAGATTTAGGAGAAAGAATGTCCCGACTAACAGTTGTATATGTCTTCCCATGCCTTATTATTCTCGTCATCAGGATATCCTGAGTACGGGGTTTTGTCTTTCCCAAACTCACAATTGAAAATGACAGCCTTGTACCTTACAAGATGCTTCGCCGGTACTGCACATGCGGTATTCTAGTTAGTATTCTCATCCGCGCTTTTGTTCAGTTTGACTCACAATATACAGAATAGGGGATTTTTTATCCTTTGGCCCCGCCAATTGCTAGCGAGGCTCACCATAAAAAAGAGAGAAATGATGCACAATACAACCCATAGAACAGTGCATTGTAACTGGAGTATTCTCCGATGCTTTATCTCATTGTGTAGCTGATCCAAAAGGTTATGATCGCTGGACAAAGTTTGACTCGTCTGCATCGTGCTCCGGGTGCAATTTAATATACTTAAGATTCTTAAAAAAGTCCATTTTCCGAAGAGGATAGTCACAGACGTAACTAGTGTTTGTTGGCATCGAAAGGCAATATTAAGGCTTACGAGAAGGGGCTAGATTCATAGAATTTCGGAGTCTGTCTTGTCGTGTCGAATATAGATCAGAGGTTAACCCGCAATGCGACGAGTCGCATATATACAATTAGTTTGTTTGCATATGTCACATTTCTATAGAACTAGTGACCATAAATGGATATATATGCATGCAGCCACCTTATAGATGGAGGTAGTGGGTCTACTAGGTTTAGAATTAGAATTCTGTGGTGTCTTAGGCTTCCAACGAGTCTATAAGCTTCGACCAAATGTAAAAGCAGCTAATATGTATGAACCTGTGGGCTGTCTACTCTGTACAGAGTATCTAGCATTCTCTATTGGAAGCCTCATCCATGCCTCTTGTCACCCCACTCTATGCTTTGATTCATTCTAATAGTTTCTCAACCACCAAGTCTATAGCTTAGCCAAACCGATATTCCAGCTCTCTAAATGCCGACGACCCTCAAAAATAAACCCAAGAGGAACACCACTCGAGCGGCGTTCCCTTTGGCCATACACCAGAATTATGAACAGAAACAGACTGTGATTGAGGTATCAGATATGAGCAAAATTGCCGCAATATCATGACTTCTCTATATTCCTCTCTTAGACACATGCACAATATTCTACAAGTACTTTTCCTACATAAAGATCGTATCTAAAGGCCTCCGAGCAGTGGAATGGGATATAAAACCAGCTTAATCCCATCTGTGAGATTCCCATTCCTACAATAAGTACTCAGAACCACGGAGCACCCGCAACATCTCAACCATTCAAGTGTTCTTTCTTCCATTTTAAATCTACTACTAGCATAGAATTGAAACTCTTGTTCCTCATTGACACTCTGCTCCTCAGCCCGGCCCTGGCAGCGCCAGTTCCAAAGGTTGGTTTACAATTCTGTTGCCGGAGTGTAACATACATAATGAGCATACCTAGCAAACACTACGCACTGGAGGATACAATTAGCGTTGCGGACACTGGCTATGATCTCGCCGAGGCTGTCACTGTTGACGCCGCCAATACCGAGCAGGTATTGAACTACAAGCGGTCGCAGCAGAATACTGCTACTGGAAATGCGGTCACCACTGAACAATAATTTGGGTACTACAACAACAATAGAAAAACCTGGAACGTCCAGAAGCGGCCTCTGGAGACCACCGTTACGGAGGGCGCCGGAACCACAATATGAGAGCTTTATCTTTATTGTTGTTAAGAGTCCTGCATGATCTTCTATGAAGCAAATGGAATTTGGGGTATTTTATGATTCTGCGAGCGAAATCAATGGATATGCGAAACTAGTTTGCGGAACGCTTTTCGGTACTCTGCTTTTCATTTTCCTATTTACTGTGTTGTTTCTTATCTGTTTTGGCCTACTTTTATGATATCCTTAACGCCTGATAAGCCTAGCTAGAAACCCTAACCTTAGACTGGCTGGAAAAGGGGTAATTGAAGTCATGCAGTAGTGCATACATCAGGCGAAAGTTTAATTGTAATGCTACACCACTAGTGAACTGAAGGGTCATATTTGACTCAGCTGAGACCTGGCCCCAAAGGCAATAGGAACTTAGAATATATGTACATATATGCACAGAAGTCCTAAATCCTGCATATGAGGGACTAACCACAATTCACATAGAAAGTGAGATGGAACTATGAAGCGTGTTATACTATCCGGGTGCGCGTTCTAGAAATCCATATATGCTGTCCCCGCGGAGTGGCATAATCGTACTCCCCGACATCTTGAATGAATAAGCTACGTACCTAGGTAGAGGAAGTAGAGTAGCTCTTCATAGGTAACTAATGACGAGTAATTGTACTATTTTTACTTTGTACTAGTTCAGAGCCATGATAGTATGAGATAGGGAGTGCTTGCTATCGTTCGACAAGCTACTAATGTTGACCATTGAGGGTGACTATGCTATACCTAGGTAAAATCATTTTCTAGTCTTCCTTCTGATATATGACTGGAGTAGTTACATGGACTACAAATAAATGAAGTAAGTTTTGTGAAATTTATGAACACAAATGGAGAGCGACGGCCTATCTCGCAAAAGCATAGTCTGTTGCCGGGGAAAGTACATTTATAATCTTAGTAACCTGCAAAAAAATTGCAATATAAATAGTCAAATCGTAGCAAATACTAGAGATTCAAATGGGGAAAAACCCGAGATTAATTGTTTGATTTCTAATCTTCTTGTACTCTGGAGCCAAAAAAGTATAATACCACCAAGGCTGGCATATTTAGTCTAGTTCTTTCTCTTGGTCTTCATTTCTCTACGATTGATGTGGTCACAAGAGATCTGAACGTGTAGTATTATTATGTAGAGGCTTCCTAAACTATACGGTAGATGGCTACGGCCAGCATCGCAGCTTACTAAGATACAGAGACGGTAACAACGATTCTATTTCAATTTCACCATCTGTGAATAAGTCTGGTAGGTTATGTTATTCGGCTGGAAACACTCTATGCTGGGAATAAATAAAAATTGAATTAAACCTACACTGTATGTCCATGGTGAATACTTTACTGCGGGGCTGTAGCTTTAATGAATCAAGAGAATACTTATAAAAGATAGTGAGTCCCCGAAGTTGTATGCTTTTGTCTTTATTTGTTATTGTTCTTCATTCATTCATCTTTGTTCCTCCCACCATTTTTATATAATTATTTTAACTTATATTTCTGAGAAACCTTCTTGTCCACTGTATGTTGGCTTTCATTAACTAAATCCCTTCATAGCGCTTTGACCTAAAAAGTTCATTTCCTTCCTAGCCCTAGGTAGAAAGTAGAAACACTGAAAAACACCTTAGGCAACAGTAGATTTACCTAAACAAAGCATATAGTACCTAATCAATAAAGCGTCGATGACCTTCCAGGACTAGCCTACCTTGATCTACAACGATTGTAAATTTGCCATCAAATGCTTTCTTCATAGCTCTGACGATATGATACTATCCCCTGAGTCCTGTACATCTTCTGCATGTGATATAGAATACTAAGAGCCAGTAGTTTGGTCACTAGTGCTGCTTAGTACTACGAAGTAGGGCCAGGTCATGATTGCATCCTCATCAGTTGAAAGTGATTGTTGAGGCTTGCGGTAATTCCCTGACTGTCTGGATTGGACTTCCTTGTTGCAAAAAAGCCCTCAATGACTGCTAATGCAAAGGTCCGACGATATTGAATATAGATAGAATTCGCTTCTTCGCCAAGGGCTTTTTGCACAAGGATATAGAAAAGCAACGCATGATATGCTATTGATGGGGGACATCATATGGCTCTTTCCAATGTTCACTCAAGGCATCTTATTTCATCTAAAATAGCAAGTTTGCTGACATTAGTAGGGAAGCTATTCAGTCTTAATCTCTCATTGACAGGAAAGTTAGGATGTCAAAGTTAGTTGGGGCTTCACTATCCTTTCATCTCATTTTTAGTCTCTACGGAAGAGTACCAACCCAATTAATGTAGCTCCTAGTGGGCTTAATTTGATGAGTCTGATAGATAAAATCTTTGCTTAGGAAAGCTGTAGCGATACAGGAATAATGCTATTAACAAAGTCAGGCCAGTAACGGCGTCATGCAGATGACTCTATGCATATTCTAACGGTGAAATCTTGAGAGACTAACTAATAAAGCTGATATTGCATTTCCTGAACGCTGAGTGATTTAGTGTACACATTAAACTGTAATTGAACTTTGTACAGGTCCCTTCCAAGATAAACCTGCAGTGATCCAATCAATAGATCCATTTCATAGTCCACATGACTAGGACTGTAAATCGGTTCTTTGAATCGGTTCTCCAACAGCTCCTGGAAATAAAGCAGAGAAAAACAGAAAGGAAGAAAAGCAAAAAAAAAAAAAATAAAAATAAAAATAACAGACTGCAGCGGCAACAAACAAATATCACAATCTCCCAATACCCGAATATCCCATTCAAACCCAGAGTCAAACCAATATGTCAACATCACCAATACACAGCCCCGAATCAAAGCTGAAGATGCTCCAGTACTTGTCCGATTAGTCCAAAATCACCATACTTTGCCAGGTCATACCCTCCTTTTCTGCCTCAAGTTGTATCTCAGTATCCCACGGAACAGGATGAGGGGTAGAGCGTGAATGATAACGAGCCGGATCGCCATAGAGGAAGATATTCTTGTACATCTCTCCCATATTAAGCTGTCTCTTACTCAACTCCCTAAGCACAAGCTCATCCGGACGAAGGAGTATGACAGTCTTTTCATTTCGACCATACCCTTCAAACTGAAGAGCACCGACTTCATGAGGCGGAACGCCATAGATGTGCATATCTGCATCACTCTCAGCGGGTGCGTATCTCCAGCGAACATAGGCCTTGAGAGTATCAAAATCACTTCGCAGAGAAGCGTTCCTCAGCACATCCCAGAGCTCAGTGAGAGTAGGTTGAGCCAACAAAAGACGGAACATACGGCCGGTAATGTTCGAGCGTTTCTTCCTCAAAACCACGTCGAGCTGGGCGATGAAGAGGATAGCGAAGAAAACGTCGATGTCCTCCCAGACGTTGCGATTCTCGACCGTCCACTGCCGCCGTTTGTTGTCGGGTATGTCCATGAGGAACCACATCTTCTTGATGGCTGGCTCACATCGTTTAGGCAGCCCATGGCCCGCTCGGAGCATTGCTCCCATGATGTTGCGGACGGTCATCTCGCGATGAATGATCATTTGCAGCCAGCGGAACGAGGGCACGAGGCGGGATTGGGTGCTAGCACTGCGAGCCGAGAGAGACTGCCGTCTGGTGCTTGTGAGATCGGTGCACAGCTTCGGATAGCATCTGGGTGGGAAGATAAGTGCCGATTCGTCGGCATGATGCTTCGCCAGGCCATTGATGATATCCATGAAATGTCTCTTCACAAACAGATGGAAGGGCTTGGAGATTGCGAACAAGTTGATGAGACCCTTGATTTCGAGGTATTCCATGAACTTCAAAGCCACATCTTTGTGGTAGGTGAAGGACAGAAGGATATCGAAGCCGTTGTGTGGAATCTCTACAGTGTCTTGACCAGAGTCCGAGGTTAGTGGCGAGCGAAGGATGCCATTTGTCAATGTAGGGAAGAGTTGAAGACGTGGTCCCTGTCTTTCGCGCTCACGAGACACGGAATAGGAATCATTATATCGCTGCACGATGCGCAGGGTCTCGGTGCTGCCTTCTTCGGCGCTCCGATTAGGACTTGCAAAGATGAGCTCTCTAGATACACGTCCACTTGGACCGCTCGATCCCTCAAAAGAGGCACACTGTCTGCTGAGGGGAGTTTGCGTACGAAGGTTAGATGCCGACTGCGACGACATATCGATGCTAAAGTTGCTACCCCGTCTAGGAGCTAACTGCTGACTAGGGCTTTCAATGATTTGACCTCTCGATAGACGTCCGCTCGAACCCTCGAAAGACGCAGACTGTCTGCTGTGGGGTGTTTGGGCTTCGGCACGAAGATTAGATATCGAATGCGATGT
Organism: Aspergillus hancockii; assembly: GCA_001696595.2. NCBI lineage: Eukaryota > Fungi > Ascomycota > Eurotiomycetes > Eurotiales > Aspergillaceae > Aspergillus > Aspergillus hancockii. Next base: position 42,785 of record MBFL02000012.1, on the reverse strand, counting down.
CATGACTCCGCTAAAGTTGCTACCACACCGTGGTCCCTGTCTGGGAAGGATAGAAGAGCGAGTTAGCTGATCGGGTCGGACAGGAAGTGGGTGTAGTACACCGTTGAACGCCGCAGGTTGAATATACGGTATTACAATGCCGTCGTTCGTGACTTGCACCACAGAGGGTTCATTTGGATTGTTCACGATATCCTGCGCTCTTCCCTGAGGCTGATCAGCTCTGGGTGTCCTCATCGGTGTCACATTCTCTGGGGCAATGCCTGCCAGAAGTTGCTGCCGAACCAAGTAGGCTTGGAGTGCTTCATCTGGGTGTGGGGTCGGCCTCGCTGGAGTCTGGGTTTGGTCTGAATGTATTACCGTCCTCGATGGGCTCTGGGTTTGATCTGAGTGTCCCGCCGACATCACTCGGCCCCGGGCTGACACCTCCTGCTGAATGAACCTGTATTGCTGTCTGCCAGTCCGAGCAATGGGCACACTAGGTGGGTGGATGGGTGCATTGGTGATTGAAGGAGTAATCTGCTCAATACGCGCAATGTCGATCTCTATCGGGTCTTGACGGCTATTGCCCCTGCTAGGTTGAGCAAAGCTGGCGTGCTGCTCATGGTGGATGTCAGGTCTTCTGGTAGCGGAAGCCATGAGAATCAAGGCCTGAGCCGCCTCGATATCTCGATCATCTATTTCCTCCAAGTCCATCTTGTTCGGTTGTTGTCTATGTGAATAGGGAGCAGTTGAAGACAGTATGATTAGCTCTCTGAGAAAGATCGGCTTTTGCAGGTGTCCAAACTTTCGGGAACACAGACCTCAGGACTGTGATGTGGGAACTTAATATTGCAAGTTGCTGGGTAACTGTAGGTATACAGCAAAGACAGAGCTTGTTCTGAGACTTGAAAGATTGGGTTACCTGTCATGAGGGTAAAAAGCGAAGGTTTCAGGGCGGGGATCAGGCTAATTAATCTGTATGACGTTGCTCCTAGTGAATACATATGAGCAGAAACAACCTTGAAGGTAGCCTCTAGTGAATCCAAGCTACAGATAAACTGTCTCATGTCGGTTTGAGAGCTGGTGGGCACGGGCATAGTAGATAGATTCACAGAACACGGAAATACGGCAGTACAATGGGGCTGGAGCTACTTAACAAAATCATAGTGGCTGCTTAAAATATAACCAGCAGGTGAATTATTGCATGACCCGTCCTTAGTTGTCTTGAAGATGTGAATTTCTGAAGTTAGGCGTAGCTAAGCGTCTACTGTGGGGGTAAATCCCGGTTGCTATAGATGCTTATAATGTTTACTGGTCATTATTGACAAGTATGATCGGCAGGTTCAGGATGTTAGTGTGAGACAAAGAGCAAAGAAGATCATTTGGTTCAATGAGAAATGTCGCTACATAACTCAATCAATTCATTCGCTGGTTAGGTAGCCAAGCTCAGTGGAGACTTGTCATGGGAAACCCTGCTGTCTCACCTTTCCTCTCATCATTTCTTCTATTATGTTTGTCACTATTTCCTCAAAGCGACAAAAATAGTATAACAAAAAAACTGCACATAGCATGCTGTAGTAACAAAGTAGAGACATCCAAGATGTATACAAATAGTGTTTGTACTTAATGAAGTGAAAAAAGGCCAACCGAGTTGGTACGATAGAAAACCAAATTTGCCAAATCCAAAAACCTGTTGAGAGGTAAACCGCTCCGAACTCCGATGGAAATCATGAATACCGTCCAATGTTAAAACGGGGGTAACAAGTATGTACCACAGAAAATGTAGATGATATTGACATTATCTCCGGTGCAGGAGAGTCAGGAACTCCTCTCGAGTCTTTGCGCTGGACCGCATGCATCCCAGCATACAACTTGTAGTGGTGGTGCTGCTTGTTTTCTGCACACCACGCATCACCATACAGAGGTGCGAGGACTCCATGACGACACCGACACCTAATGGCTTCAAGACCTCGGAGATAGCGAGCGCGACTTGTTTTGTGAGGCGCTCCTGTACCTGGAGTCGTCGAGAAAACATTTCAGCCAGGCGGGCCAATTTAGAGAGGCCAAGCACACGGCGATCAGGGATGTAACCAATATGCATCTGGGGAGAAGAGAGCTGATCAGCATCGTTGTATAGTCCACAGTCAAGAAATTATCCTTACCTTTCCCATAAAAGGAACCATGTGGTGTTCGCATAAAGAGAAGACCTCAATATCTTTAACGATAACTAGCTCATCGTGGTCCTCGTGGAAAACAGCGCCGTTGACCAGATCCCTGACATTCTCCTCGTAACCTTTGGTGAAATAGAGCATGGCTTTCGCGTATCTCTCGGGCGTTTCCCGTAACCCTTCTCTTTCCGGATCCTCTCCGATACACTCCAGAATGGTTCTCACTGCTCCGGCTAATTTCTGAACCCGCTCTTCCGTTTGCTCAGGCGACGCCTCCAATCGCTCCCTTGTGCCAGGGCCTATTCGAGTAGGAAAATGGTTAGATGGGGTGATTATTGTAAGAGGAGCGATGTTGCTTACAAGGCCAGCTCAGACCATCAAAGTCGATAGGAGGATATAGAGTGTAGGGGCTTGCCGGACGGCTAGCAGTCGATGGCGGGGTCAAAGCCCGAGCGTCATCTCTCGGGTCCCGAGGCGGATCATTCAACGAAGGTCTAGAATCCCAATTAATCACAATCCGAATGTCTTTGGGATTGTACAAGGGACATACTTCACAGCTCCTGAGCTGGAAGGTGATCCTTCTGCCTCGTGTGTCGACTCATGAACGTGGTGGACCACTGTGTCGGGCAAATCGAACTCTGCTGGAACGCGGGGGGCAAACGAGGAGCGAATGGATGAGTTGAGGCTCTCCCGTTCGCGAGCACCACGAGTGTTCATTGTGGAATTGAGAGAAGAGCTCCCATTCAAGAGACGAGGGGGAACTGCAGATTTAGGCTTGGGACCGAGGGGAGGAGATCCAGAACCCATGGTGGAGGAAAATCGAAACAAACGAGTAGTATGAGGTGGAGGGTTTAGTTCGCCGATAAGTACTGAGTGGCCAGCGCTTTTAGTATACAGAGGGTAGAAGAGAAGCAATTCACAATTGCTGTATCATAGCAGCAGTAGAGTGGTCGTAAGATTTTTGATTATTCAGACATGAAATAATGAGACATAATTTAGAGCCTTGAAGAGGGGCAGAAAAGAAAAAAAAAAGTTCACGAGGGGACGCCCTTTTTTTTATGGCGACATCTTTTGCGGCGGCGGCCCCGACTGGATCCTCTCATCCTCTCCGGCGCCGATCTGATTTCATTCCAGTGACTCACCGCCTGCGGGATCGGCCAGTGATAAGCCAGTCATGAAGGGGCTGACCCATGTGGATGTGCTGAAATGATATGCAGTGATTTGTTTGGGTTTTGCCTGTTAGTAGGTTTGTCTGGTATTATCATTACTACTTACTTCATACTAGCATCAATAATGAATATATACAAACCTGGAGTCCTCCAAATTCTTATCCTTCATACATACTCGTAATTTCCTAAGAATATATTAATACCCGAGTCAAGTGATTTGCCGAAGATTTGTATGTTTGCACCAAAGTCTGTACCACTTCATGGAAATTTCTCTGTCAGTTTACTACCTGCATGATGCACCTCTCCCGCCTTAGTGGTGCTCCATTGTACGGAGTGACAGCGGAACCAACATTGATTTCTGTTGCTCTAGCCTGTTAACAAGATTTCTGTCAGCACTAGCTTGACGAATCTACAAATCTACAACTCCCCCTATCTGAAAAAAATTTCGGACATACTTCGCCGTAGCTGGGACATTTATAATGCTAGCAAGGGGCAAATCCCTGTGCAAACTTGGGATGCTAGTAAATAGTATAGGTTAGCCTGCTTTGCAGAAATAGTACTTGATTTTACTATTTGTGAGAGTAAAAATTATCTCTTACCATGGACAAAATTTCTCCGGCTCGGGAAACTTACACTCTCTGACAGGCTGCACAAAAATCGGAAACTATTGACGCTGATTCGTCCCCTGTATCCCGCGTACCTAATGACTTACGGAGCAGTACTGAGGCCTGCTGATGGAAGACACCGTTCGGAGAACAGATAGGAAAGGTGAACCAATTTTTGAGTTATGATACGACGCGATGATTCGCTAGTTGTTGTTCTTATATTTTCATCTTCTGGTAAGTAGTGACTATCGGTATAGCGAGAATCCCGATCCAACGCAAGTGATATTTTTCCCCCAGCTGTAACACTTAAACCACGAAATCAGAATACAGCCGTATCAAATAGGAAAAAATGCTTCAAAGTATCATTTATTGACAAGAAAGTAATCAGGCTTCCAGTTCCTCAGTCGGCACATCCTCCAAGTCCTTGCCAACAATTGCGTCAGCAACCTTCCACACTTGCAACAAATTGTCTTCGGCAGCGGAACAGAGAGCCCATGGGTCGTTAAGGTTCCAGCTGAAATCAGAGATACGGTTGGTGTGGCCACCGTGCATGAAGAGACTGTGAGAAGGTTATGTTAGCAACCGGGGGCCGAAAAGTGAATAGGAAAAAGCACAATGATGTAACATACAGTTCAGGGGGTCCATCTTGTGCGTCATCAGGGGTCTGCTCCTCTCCAGTCCGGCTTAGATCCCAGAACATGATTTTACGATCATAGCTTGCACTGGCTAGTACAGCCTCCTCAAATGGATGCCAAGAGATTGAAGTCACAGAGTCGGCATGGCACTCGAGTGTGTGTAGTTTGGCCTTGAGATTACGCAGATCCCAAAGACCAATTGATTTATCTGCTGATCCTGTAGCGAGCACGGTTTCCGCAGCCGGGTTGAAAGCGACGGCGTTGATCGCATCGCGGTGCTGGCCTTCCGCGGAAGCTGCCGCACGAGTAGTTTCTGCTTCTCGGATATCAAGAATTTGAAGGGTGATGTCATCGGACACTGTGCCAATGAGAGAGGAATGGAGTGGGTGATACTGAACATCATTGACAATAGACGAATGGTGGGTGTATGTGCGGACTGGCTTAAGCGCCTTATTGCCTTTCGTGTACGTGGTCAAGTCCCTATATCAAGGGTTAGTTAACAGGCAGGACATACAGCAAATCAGGGACGGGGCGATTACCAAAGCCGGACAGTTTTGTCTTCACTACCCGTGACGAGATGACCTGCAGCGTGCGGACTCCAGCTGAGACCAAATCCTTCTTTGGTGTGACCTAGAAGTTCCATTTGAGGGTTCACTGTGCCCGTGGGTAGACTAGGGTGTTTTGAGCGATCCCAGACCATCACCCTTCCATCCGTGCACATGGTAGCGATTACATTGGGGTTTTGAGGCTGGTACCGGGCCTTGTTCACCTCACCTTTATGATCAATTTTCTGGACGATGTTGAACTTGATCTCCATCGGGGCCTTTTTAGAGCTGCCCCCATAACCACCGATCTCCCCACGCTCCTCATCGTAATCGTCCGGATTGGGAACAGAAGGATTGGGAAGCTGGACGTGAGCAATTTGCAGATAATTTTGCGCATCACTCGAAGTGTGTGTGCCAAGCAGAAGTCGATGAGTTGAATACGGCTTATCGGGCACCCTAGAAGCGTTAGTTTCCATGTAGCAGTCACCGCGGGGCATGCGCATACTCCTGTTTGTCGGGTAGCCATTGTGTTGTGAGAGTAGGCCATTCTAAAGCTGTACTGAGGATCATATCATAAAGGAAAGGTGCGTTTTTCTTCCATGTTTTGTATTCTAAATCGAGAACTTAGTCCATGGTATGACCAATGTTCGGGTTACTGAGCTTGATTACCTTCATTAATCACCTTCTCCTCAGTGCGCTCCTCCTCTTGCTCCTCCTGCTCCTCAATGAATCCTGTCGCGGCGACTAGTTAGATAGGTTCTCGCAAGTCAAAGTGATTCGGATTTCGCACCATCGTCGTAGGGCTCCATGATAATCTCGGAGTTTCACTGACAAAAAGAGAATTGAAACAGCTCTTCAAAGGTAAATAATTAAGTTGTTGCGTAAAATTTATAAGAAGGACCGGGAGAGTGAGTTGTTCGGAGAACGAGGGTTGCATTCAATCAAGGTGACTGAGCTTTGAGCTGCAGGTTGAGCTTCTGCTGGGGAAACGCGACCTTCGGCATCGGCAGCGCGTTAATGGGCACCCAGCAGGGCTAATCCCTTTTCGGAGGACACGTCTTGGCGCCATCATCTCGGATAACTATCCTCACCTTACGACCTCTTTGACTCGACGGAGTCACCAATCCTCGCTTTTGAGCTTTACGATTTTCGAGGGCGCTCTCGCCTTCTGTTCATTTTCCTTTCAGCTTGGACCTTTTTTTCTTTCCCTGTAATTTGGAGTCATACGTTTTCGGCGAATTTGCAGTCGTCTATTTCTGTCTATACGACCGCATCACCCATTCCTTGAATGATTCACCTCCAAGCTCGAATACCTCTTTACATTTTGACGACCACGACGACCGCAACGACAGGCTAGACACCTTCGCATTCTTATCCGTACAATATAGTCTTCTGGGAGTTTTATTGTATTGATTCATCATGGGTGTTCCTAAGTTCTTCCGTTGGCTGAGCGAGCGCTATCCGGCGATCTCAATGCTGATCGCAGAGAGCCGGATCCCCGAATTCGACAACTTGTACCTCGACATGAATGGTATTATCCATAATTGTACACACAAAGACAGTGATTCTCCCACTTTTCGCATGACCGAAGACAAGATGTTCATCGCCATATTTAACTACATCGAGCACTTGTACGGCAAAATCAAACCAAAGAAACTCTTCTTCATGGCAGTGGACGGCGTTGCTCCTCGTGCCAAAATGAATCAACAGCGCGCACGACGATTCCGGACAGCTCTAGACGCTGAGGTTGCGAAGGAGAAAGCCATCAGCCAGGGCGTTGAGATGCCTAAGGAGGATCCTTTCGACAGCAATTGTATTACCCCGGGTACGGAATTCATGGCGAAATTGACAGAACAATTGAAATACTTTATCAACAAGAAGATCTCTGAGGATAAAGACTGGCAAGGAGTCGAGATTGTACTTTCTGGCCATGAAACTCCGGGAGAAGGTGAGCATAAAATCATGGAATACATTCGGCATTCCAAGGCACAACCGGGATACGACCCCAATGTTCGCCACTGTCTTTACGGTCTCGATGCCGATTTGATTATGTTGGGCCTCCTTAGTCATGACCCTCATTTCTGCCTCCTCCGTGAGGAAGTGACGTTTGGCCGTCAAGTCCAGAAGAAACCCAAGGAGCTTGAGCATCAAAATTTCTACCTCCTACACTTGTCTATGGTCAGAGAGTACTTAGAACTGGAGTTCCAGGAGTTGGAAAAGAACAACGTTTTGAGCTTCCCTTTTGATATGGAACGAGTTATTGACGACTTTATTCTGATGGCGTTTTTTGTTGGAAACGATTTTCTACCTAATTTGCCTAATCTGCACATCAACGAAGGTGCTTTGGCATTGATGTTCAAAATTTATAAGGAAATATTGCCAAAGATGGGCGGTTATATCAATGAACAGGGCGTTATCAATATGGAGCGGCTAGGTATGCTTCTTGATGGCCTCAGCGACGTTGAATTCCGCTTTTTTGAGGCTGAGTATTCTGGCGAACGATGGATACAAGCCAAGAAGAATGGCGGGGAAGACGACTCAGAGTCTCAAGCGAGGCCTCAAAGTCTTACAATTACTCCAGCACAGAAGAATCTTCTGAAAGAGGTCAAGAAGTATGTTCTTAATCGACCTGAAAAGGCGGCGGAACCTAAACCTCTTGACTTCAAACCGACACTGCCCGCTCGTGACCGTAAGTTTGTGGAGCAGCTTGCAGATGATCTTCGCCTGCCATGGACCACTGTCCCAGATGAGCATGGCGAACGGTTCATTAGAGTTCAGTTTCCTGCAAACCAAGATGAGGATAGCGAGGAAGAAGACGAGGAAGCCTCCATGGCTGTTCAACGTATTATCCGGAAATACGAGAATGCCAAAGTCCAGGAGCTCTCTGCTGAAGACGCTCAGAAGGCAGCGGAGAAGAAGTATGAGGAGAAATTCCAGGAGTGGAAGAATAAATATTATATGGGGAAGTTTGAATGGGGTCTGGATAATCATGAAGAAATGCGAAACTTGACGGAGAACTATGTGCAAGGCCTACAGTGGGTTCTCTATTATTATTACAGAGGTATAGCATCATGGCCATGGTTCTTCAAGTACCACTATGCCCCTATGATTTCTGGTCAGTATCTCTACCGCTCTTTGGGAAGGCTTACACTAAACTTTTCTAGACGTGAAAAATGGACTGAAGGCGGACTTGAACTTCAAGCTCGGTCAACCCTTTAGGCCATACGAGCAGCTGATGGGTGTTCTACCTGACCGAAGCAAGAAAACCGTGCCTGTTGCCTACCATGACCTGATGACCTCACCGGAGTCCCCTATCATCGACTTTTACCCTCGCGATTTTGAGTTGGACATGAATGGAAAGAAGATGGAATGGGAGGCCGTTGTCAAAATCCCTTTTATCGAGGAGAAGCGCTTGCTAGATGCGCTCAAGACAAGAGAGCATCTCCTTACGCCGGAGGAGAAGGCACGAAATGGCTTCGGAGCTAGTCTTAAGTTTACCTATTCGCCCGATGTACAGTTCATATACCCATCGTCACTCCCCGGCGTCTTCCCTGATATTCCTAATTGTCATTGCATCGAGAACATCTTCGACTTGCCCACTATGGATGGGCTTGAACCCTACATTGGTCTAGTCGACGGTGCTAAACTTGGGGCGTCGGCGTTAGCAGGGTTTCCAAGTTTGAAGACTTTGCCTCATGTCGGTCAGTTGGGCTTCCATGGGGTGTGTGTATTCCAACAAGAGAGCCGTAACGAAAGTATGGTCATCACAGTTCTTGATCCTGGAAGCAGATCAAGTATCGAATTGGCTAAACAGAAGCTCGGAAAGCGTGTCTTCGTGGGTTATCCATTCCTGCAGGAAGCATATGTTGTCCGTGTCTCCGATGAGCTATTTGATTACATCTTGCCTGAAGGAGAGCAGCACGCTGTGAATATTCCCCACACCCCGGCCCAAATCGACCAGTGGAAGAAAAAGGCGGAGAAAATTGAAGCAACGTATAGTAGGCGGCTTGGCACGATTATTGGCCCGGTCGAGTCGATGGTACATGTCCAACTACTTAAAGGGTTAATTAAGACCGATGAGGGTGCTACAGTGAAGGACTTCGCAGATATTCCGGGACAGGAGACCGATTACGCTCTCCAGATCATTGTCGATGAAGTGATCAATCCCGATGAACGCTTCATTGAACGGGAGGCTCTGCCTATCGAAGAAGAATTTCCCGAAGGCTCTCGAGCATTTTTCCTTGGCGAGTTTAACTACGGTAGACCTGTACATATCACGGGACATGAAGATGGCAAGGTGAACGGGCTAATAGCTGCTGTTAAGGGCAAAGAGCCCGATTTCGGAAGAGAGCGTGCTAGGGATGCTGAGAGGCTTTCTCCTTACATGCCTTCGTATGCGATAGCTCGGAATCTGCAGCTGAACCCGTTGGTGTTAGCTAAAATCACCTCATCCTTCTCCGTGGATGTGGAGGGCCAACGTGTCAATCTAGGTCTCAACCTGAAGTTTGAGGCGAGGAAACAAAAGGTGTTGGGTTATTCGCGCCGCGGAGATTCTGGTTGGGAGTTTAGTCCCAAAGCATTTGAATTACTCCAGCAGTACATGATCAAATTCCCCGATTTCATTGCTGGTATCCAGCGTAATCCTCAGGGTGATCGCTATAAGCCCACGGATTTCTATCCTGAAGGCATCGCTCTTCTGAAGATCAAGGAAATCCGTGATTGGCTCAAATCTATCGAGGCTAAGAACTTCGAGAGAGTACCTCTCGAGGCTGAGCAACTCGATTCCGACATTGTCAAATTGATCGAGCAGGATGCAGATAAGCTCATTCAAAGCCTCCCTGCGATGCAGCCCAAAAAAATAAAGGGTGTTCCACGGAGTGCTCTTCTTAGACCATCTGATGTGGAGCACCGACTAGGAAATCAGAAATTCAAACTAGGTGATCGTGTCGTTTATGCACAGGACTCTGGAAAGGTGCCCATTGCCACTCGGGGAACGGTTATTGGTCTCACCAGGACTGCACGAGCCATTCTCCTCGATGTTGTTTTTGATGTTTCGTTCATGAGTGGAACAACACTGGGTGATCGATGCTCTCCATTCCGGGGACAGACCGTTCTCTCATCTTCTGTCCTCAATGTTTCGTATCGACAACTCCTTGCCACAACCCGAGCGGGCACCAGTCAGCAGCAAAGTCAGTCGACTCCTTTGACTGTTGCGGGTTATGGCGCACCTCTTGGGCCCGGTGGGCAGGGCCAGCTGAAAGAAGCTCCAGCCCCTCCACCACTCAGTGGCTCTTTCCGTGGTGCTGTATCGGGCATGGGTAATGATCGCGGTAATGGGTTTTCTCCGAGGGGCCGTGGCGGTCGTGGCGGACGCGGGGGTCCCAACGGAGTAGGGTCGCAGACGACCTTACCTTTCCGGCCTCATCCAAACGGTGGAGAACAGCAAACCGATGGATCGTATCGCGGCGGCAGAGGTAGAGGAGCATCCAATGGCGGCCGTGGAGGACGCGGTGGCGTGGCTCGTACCCGGGGAGGGTATACTGCAGTGGATCCCGATCCAGAGGCGGGTGTCATCAAGCACAACCCCAATTTCCGGCCGCAGAACTACTCGCAGGTGCCTCCACCTAAGACCATCGATCGCCGCGGTGGACGTGGTGGCCGAGGTCGTGGACCCTATCGCGGCAGAGGTGATGCTGCAAACGGGAATGACCAAGTTTGAGTCTGTACATCACATCATCTAGTTGTGTGTCTAGGGGATCATTCTCTTGGCGTTGAATTGACTGTTTTGGTTGGAGTTGCAGGGTGAGACGCACTCCGTTTTGTTTATTGCTTAGAGACATGAGATGGCATGGAGAATTTATACGAGCATTTGGGATGAATTGTATATACTTTACCATATCTTACTCTATGACGTTAGGTCACAGCGACAAATCGGAGTGAACTTACCTGAGGCTTTATTAGACTAGATCCAAAGACGACTAGTAATGCTTTTCCCGCATGCTTGAATCGGAGTTGTGCGGAGATGGATAAATATCCGAGTAGACCAACATAACTTCTATAAATCCCAAGTGAAGGTATCCGAACCCATGCAGAGTCACACTTCGCCACATAACCCATTAAACCATGTCTCACATCCCCGATTTCGACAACCTAACTATTGACCCCAACGGGCCCAGGGGCAACGCATGGGGTCTCTTTCCCAATCGTGAGCTAGGTATGCTCAACCTGCTCACACCCGAAACAGTCCGTCAAGCAGCGAGCGAGGAGATCCGCACAGGGATTCGGATCTCGCTTGACCTCCCTTTAGATCGACTCAATCACCCGAGTTACGGACGCAAGCCGTTTAACCAGGAGATAGTGAACAAGGCGCCGAGGATCGTGAACGATGATATTTTGACATTTAACACGCAGACAAGTACCCAGTGGGATGGGTTTAGGCACTGGGGTATGGATATATGTGTTTATTAAGCCTTACATGTGTTGTTGGGTAAATAAGAAATCGACCACTAAGATTATATATATCCAGGAAACCAGGACACCGGACAATACTTCAACGGACATTCACTGGAAGACTTACGGATTTCACCTGCCATCGGAATCGATAGTAAGATCCTCCTTCACATCCTCACCAACTACACTAACACCCCAAAAAGCATGGGCAAACAACGGTGGCATAATAGGCCGCGGCATCCTCCTCGACTATGCAACCTGGGCCAAAACCAACTCAATCCCCCTAACTCCCTTCACAACAACCAGCATCCCCCTCTCATATATAACAACCATTCTCCAGGAAAACCAAATCCGCACCCGCCCCGGCGACATCCTTTTTGTCCGCACCGGCTTCACAGAAGCCTATAACGCCCTCTCAGAGGAAGAAGAAGCCGCGCTCGCCGCCCGCCCAACGCCCGACTTCTGCGGCGTCGAGAACGGTCCCGACACGCTGCGTTGGCTTTGGAAGAACCAGTTTGCGGCGATTGCGAGTGATACGCCGAGCTTTGAACCATCGCCGCTTGTTAGAGAGGGGTCGCCTGCGAATCAGACTTTGCATCAGTGGTGTCTTGCTGGGTGGGGGATGCCGATTGGGGAGTATTTTGATCTGGAGAGGGTTGCGGGGTATTGTAGGGAGCAGGGGAGGTGGAGTTTCTTTTTGTCGAGTGTGCCGCTTAAGGTGAGTTTCTTTTTCTTCTCTTATTATTATTCCCCTTTTTCTCTACTTATATCTTGTTTTGCTTGTTTGATGGGGATGGTGACGCTGACTTAAGGTGTAGGTTCCAGGGGGTGTTGCGAGTCCGCCTAATGCGGTGGCTATTTTCTGATACGGTTTATTTATCTCAGACTCCCTGAGCTAATCTGACAAGAGTAAGCAAGAAACAATAGAAAGACCCCCAAATAGAAAGAAGAATTAAATAACCATGCGAACGACAATTCACCTGATGTGGGTACACTAAGCCCTAAAACACCTCCATCCCATCCCAAGATAGCTCCAACATGATCCATCAAATCCTAACCCCTCTCCTTAATAAGAAACCGGGTAGTAGTACTAGGCATGATCTGCTCCCCATTAACAATATTCCTCGGTCTTCCAATCTGACCCGCCTCAAACTTAAACTCATACTCAACCAAAATCCGACTCATAACCGCCTTTGCGATATTGGCCCCAAAAAACCGTCCCGGACAAGCCAGTCGACCGAATCCGAAATGTAGATTAGCGGGAACGACACTAGTAAGGTTCACGCCTCGGGCGCCGGGTTCCTTGCACCAGCGGAAACCATCGAATGTGAGCGGGTCGGGGACGATATCTGGATCGCGGGACATAGGTCCAGAGGGGAAGCAGACGTGAGTTCCTCTTGGGAGGGTGAGTCCGTCGAAAAGAGTGAGCGGCTTTTTAATGACGCGTTGAGCAGAGACTGGGAATTTTCGTTAGTTTCCATGTGTAGATACATATACTCTTTAGAGAGTGGATGGGTAGTGGTGGAGAGTAGCTCACCCTCAGAAGTAGGGTTAAGACGCTGCGACTCGCGAAGGAAGCTATCCAGCCGACGCTGAGCTCCAAAATCCGCCGGAGAGGCGTTGGTCCAGCCATCCTTCAGAGTATTAAGTATCTCCTCTCTCAGCGGCTCAAGATACTCCGGATGAATCATGAGATCATACATCGCATGGGTAACAAGCATCGTACTCGTATGAACGACCGCCAAAGCCATGATAACCATCAACCCATGCGCCAAGTTCAAGGGATTCTCGTCGAAGTCATTATCCGCCAGATCCATCATCCACTGTAAGAAGTCATCTGGTTTCTTGTAGGAGATGTCATTGAACTCAGCATGTCTGCGCCCATGGATAGTAGGAACGAGAAATTCTTCTGCGATCCATCGGAACCTTTCCTCGAGCCCTTTGACACTCGGAAGGAACTTGGCTATAAGCGGACGGAGGAACTTGGGAAGAGGTCGTAGTACGACGATGGTGGTACAGACGTCGTATGTGTAATTGATGACGGTTTCGGCCCATTTCTCGTTTCTGCAGAGCTTGTCGCCGACGATGATGCGGGATGTCGAGCGCGTAACGAGGTTGAGAACTGTGTCATAGAGATTGATGGATACCCAGTTGTTTTTGCATTCGGGAACTACGTTTGAGAATGCGTGCTGGAGCTCGTCGAGGAGTTGTGGGATTACATTGTCTGGAGTGGGATTTTAATTCATGTGTGTGTGTCGGTGATTTGGTACTTACTTAATGCTGGATTTAGTTTCTTCGAAACTGTGTGCGCTGGTAAGTCACTGCCGTTGAGTATGTTGGTGTATTCTCCAAGAATGTTCTGCATGGCTTTAGGTTAGCTAAACGTTGTACCGACCCGTGAAACACTTGATAGACAGTTTTACCCTGTACTGAGCGTCGACCAGACTTGTTTGACTTGGACCGAGATGTTTCAGCTCCTCGAGATATTTCTGAGGTAGAACAACCAAGTCTCCATCCATTTTGAGCACCCGAAAAGCTCTGGTTTTGTACTAGGCTGCTTGTTAGTATGGTCGTGGTCGTCCCCGCAACAAGAACACGAACCTTTTCGTATCCATAATAGATTTGAGAAGGTGCCATAATGATGTAGAGAAGACGATTAAAAAAAGGAGGATAGAAACGGCTATATCTGACAGTTGGCAGGTTGGGTTGACCAGCATCTGTAGCTGATGGAACCGCGATGTGGAATAGGATGAGAAGGCAGATGGGGATAAAGATCCAGTACCATTCAGTTCCACAGCACCAGATGTCTTCCAGCCAGTACCATACGTCTTGCATCCAGGCCGTCATCTTTGGTTTGGTTATTCACATATAGGAAAGCGATTCGGAACAGGTACTACTGATAGAAAGGACCACAGAGCAGGAAATTAGAAAAGTGAAGCTAACGTGAGACAGAGGTTGAAGCAAGTGGAAAGTGGATAAGATAAACTGGGGAACAGTTTCACGACTAAGCACGCACTGAATATGGCATCTCATAAAACATGGGTGAGAATAAACTTGGTATATGATTGCTTGGTGCTGCTATTGCACATATACGACCACTTTCTTTAGTGCCTCCAGATATATCCATCAATACCCATCAACCCTGTTCACAATGTTGACTGAATACTGCTCTATGAAAGTGACATCTTGTGATATCCCATTCAAGAACTGTTTCTTCGAATTCATGTAGGTATGTCACAGCTAGACCGGTGAGCAAACCGTGATTGCTGTCAAGCTATCAGGGTGAGACAGGGTGAAACAAGGGAAAACAACAACAGGATGGCTTCAGTGTCTTGCATATTCATAGAAAGACGTATCTCAATGTATGTACATCATGCTATCTAATTACTAAGCATCAAAGTACCCCCCAAACTTTTGCTGCCGCCTTTTGTCTTCCAGGTATACCAATATCAAACGCCAGACGCAAATGCGAAGGATAGAAGAATGTTGGACGAGAAGAAGAACAAGTGTATAAATACAGGAACATGACTCGTAACTACTCAAGTCCAATCCACTCTTCTTCCCCATCTGCAGTGTTGGCCATTTTTTCATCATCATTCGCCGCCATGCCATCGTTATCAATAGCTGCCAACGTTAAAGTGTTCGTCTTCTTGCCTGCAAGCACGGGTTTCGAGAGTAGGTAATCGAGGTCGTAAAGGTTCTTCTCTGTCAACCTCTTCAGGTTCTCTCGAATTTCATCAACGGCACGCTGGACGGCGCGAAGCTCTGTCGCAAAGGTACCCGAGTTTTCCTTGAAATACCGGCCATGACTACTCAAAAGTGACTCAATCCACAGCAGGTTAAACTCAAGATGTGGGGTTTCTTCAGCGGCGTGAGCCACGAAGCGAAGAAGACGAGGGAGATAGACTGTCGGCGAAGCCCGAACCACATGGGCGATTTCGGGTGGCGGGATTGCTTCGTGGACTACACGGAGGAGCTTGGATTCGTTCAATCGGAACGCCATAACCAATGCTTTCAGGAAAGTGTCATCGCTAACCGTCGTGCCCGTCATGTATGCCTTCTTAGCAGTCTCTAATGTCTCGAGAATGCTAGATGGAGTGATAGAAATGTCAAGATCGAAGGGATCAAAAACAACTTCGGTATCCAGGCTGTAGATGAGGAGGCCTTCTGTGGACGCCGCACAGAATGCACGCCCAGTTGGAGAGAAATTGACTGAGGTGACGCGAACTTCCGGCCGAGTAGTACGAGCTCCGGCATCGCCACGCTTTGCGCCAGGAAGGGTACGATCAATACGGTCTTCGAGATCCGATGCCTCGCCTGTCTCATCAATGAGACCTCGAGGGCCAGCTTCTGTTAAATCTCGACTGTTCAAAATCTCCTGGGTACCATCTAGCGACGTGTTGACAGATACTGTGAATTTCTTGACTAACGAACCCGTCCTCACGTCGTACAGACAGATGTACTTGCTGTTACCTGCGGCTAGGACACAGCTTCCATCCGCACTGTATGTGATACAGTTGAAGAACTTAGTTCCCGCGGCATTCGCCGCGGTTTGACGGCTATTTAACTTGCGGCCTCCGGAGACATCACGACGACCGTCGATTCCGCTTTCTTGCACCGCATCGGCCACATTGAAGAAATTTAACTGACCGTCCAGGGTTGAGGCAGCAACCTGTTTACCATCTTGTCTGAACGCAACGCTGAGAACATCAGACATGACTTGCAAAGGTTCACTAGTTTGCGACCTCCCGAAAATGCTCCATATGCGAACTGTACGGTCCCAGCTACCACTGACAAGGTGGTTGCCATCTGCAGCAAAAGAAAGAGCAGACACAGGGCCTTCATGGCCGGTTAGTTGGTCGAGCAGCTGTCCTGTCTGTACCGACCAGACATGAATGTCAAACGAATCTGGAGATCCGGCACAGATCACCTCGCCACTCGGGTCGACAGCAAGCGAACCAAATGACAGCCGTGACGGCGCGGTGAATGTTCGGAAATTACGATAGCGGATGAGATCCCACGCTCTCACTGAACCATCCAACGAAGCTGTAAACAATACACTGCCCTTCTTGGCGAACTGGCAAGCAGTAACTCCGCTGGTGTGCTCTGTGAACGTCACGATACAGAAGCCAGACTTGACATCCCAGACCTTGACCTTTCCATCATCGGCAGTGGTAACAATCTTCTGACCGTCCGGAGAGTAGACCAGCGAGTTCATCGACTCCAGATGACCCTGTTGTTTCAAAATGTACGATTCCGACTGCCATTCCCATACTAGCAGCTGGCCATGCTTCGAGGAGCCAAATGCGAGCCATTCACCCGACTTGTTTACCGTCACATAATCGATATTGCTCTGGGAGATGCTGTACTCTAGTTAGCCAATCAAGTATAAAATACCAAGTCTAGAAGTAAACCATGTGTACCTCAGCTGATGTATCATGTTGAAATCTGGTAAGTCGTAGAGACCGAAGAGACCGTTTGAGAAACCCACCACCAGCAGGTTTGTGGGAGCATGGAATGTGGTGCAATTGACCTTGGCGTCATTCTGCATGAAATAATCTTTCTTCACAATTCTCCAACGCGCCTCCGCAACATCCTCCATTGTGTCGGGGTCTTTCTTTGTCACATATTCCCACCTGAATAGAGCTCCGTCTTGACTGACGGTATAGATCTAGACTAAAGTTAGGTGAATCTAAGCCGCACACCCAAGAAGACTTACGGATTCCTGATCAGCAGAAAAGAACGCCGCCTTCACGCCTTGTCGGTGGCCCGCCAACGTGGTGGGTTCAAATCCTTCCTCCGGATCCAAACTCCATACTCGTGCTGTCAAGTCTTTGGAGGCGGTGAGAACGAAACGTGAATCGTAAGACCATTCCAAATGCTGGATGACGTCGAAATGGCCAGCAAGGTCTCTGTGCAAGACGAAAGGCGCAAACTCGATTTCTCCATTATTGTCCGTACCCGGCGAAGAAGGGGTGTTCCAAAATTGGAGTCGTCGTCCCACTCCTACAGCGAAGAATCGACCGGACGGGGAGAATTTGAGCGAAGAGACACGGCCCTTGAAAGAAAAGTGATGGATAACGATTCTACGCTTGAAGTTCGTCAGAATCGCGCGACCATTTTCGTCAACGGTTAGCAGGAGATTGCCATTGGGCGACAGATCTAAACGGTCGATATTCGTGCGATGCGCAAAGGGAAGGGTGTAGGATGTGTTGCTTTGCGTAGGTTCGAATTAGTGATGATCCTCAATGGACGTCACGGAAGAAGTATCCGAGTACATACTGAACAAGATCGAAGACCGTTACCCTGTTCCCTACCGGGGAAAGCAAGCAGGTGCCATCGGGGGTAAAAAGAAGATTTCCTTTGCGATAGACCGTACCCAGTAGGTTGGAAAACTAGAACATTGTCAGCAACCTTTCCCTTACTTTTTTTTTCGATTTCGGATTTTGCATCTAAGACTACAATGGAAAATTAGCTGACCTTAAAATCTGTCTTCATTGTCGCCAGCCCGTGTACCCCAGCGTGCACTCAAATCAGCATAATAATCTGGACCTTCAAAAAAATCGTCTTTTCTCCCAAAACCGCGATAAGAGAAGCTGATCCGCATATTAATCCGACGCCGAGGGCGCGTTAGTCTGGAAAGGGCCTAGCGCCATCCGGGCCGCAGACTGGTAAAAGGGTGTCCAATGTTTGCACCTGTTTGCTTCTCCACTGCTGACTACTGGACCGGATTCAGGGGCAGTTACCCAAACCAAAAGAAGGCGCGCCAAACTGCCGTCACCTCTCTCGTTGTTTGTCTCCCCATTCTACCCTCTCCGACGGCCATTGATTCCGGACTGGTACTGCTCGCCATTGGATTCCCCCCTGCTACTCTTTTCTTTTTTCCCCGTCGGCTAATTTCTTGTCCTGAGCAGGGCGTCGTTCTTCCCGTCATCGTCTGATTGTTTGTCTACATTGAATTCCCACCTTTCTGATCGACCCCTTTATCACAATGGCCTCCACTACTGAGACTGCCTCCCCCATTGGCATCGCCAACGTGAGTACTGGAACAAACCAAAGAAATCCCAGAAATGAACGCATCACTGATAAATCATCGCAATAGCTTCCCAACCAGCGGTACGTATTCGAGGATAGGTATAGTGGAGCAGAGTGGAGGGTCCTAACTGAAGCTTTATAGCCACAAGATTGTCGCTAAGCGGGGTGCGGCTTTCACTATTATGGTTTGTTTTGGTTAAAATTTCGCATGTGAACTAGCTCAATCCTGATCTCTTATCTAGGTTGCTGGAGAATCTGGCTTGGGAAAGACCACGTTTATCAACACCTTGTTTTCGACGACCATCAAGAACTACGCCGACCACAAGCGCCGTCACCAGAAGCAGATTGACCGGACTGTTGAGATCGAGATTACCAAGGCCGAGCTGGAGGAGAAGTTCTTCAAAGGTACATCACACATTGGCCGGCTCGCTTAGCGACCGCTGACACGCTGGATGTCTCCATATAGTTCGTCTCACCGTCATCGACACCCCCGGATTCGGAGACTATGTCAACAACCGTGATTCCTGGCAACCCATCATTGAGTTCCTCGACGACCAGCATGAGTCGTACATGTTGCAAGAGCAGCAGCCCCGCCGTACAGACAAGATCGATATGCGTGTGCACGCCTGCCTGTACTTCATCAGACCTACCGGGCACACCCTGAAGCCCCTCGACATTGAGGTCATGAAGCGCCTAAGCTCTCGCGTCAATCTCATTCCCGTCATTGCTAAGGCTGATACCCTCAGTCCCGCCGATCTGGCCCGCTACAAGCAGAGAGTAAGATGAAATCGAGCTCCGTTTGGTCCATCAGGGACTTGAATTAACGTACCGCTGCCTTATAGGTTCAAGCTGTCATTGAAGCCCAAGGCATCAAGATCTACACTCCTCCGATTGAAGAGGATGATGAGCATGCTGCCACCCACGCCCGGAGCCTGATGGCTGCTATGCCTTTCGCTGTAATTGGTTCCGAGAAGGACGTGAAGACCGGCGACAACCGGGTTGTGAAGGGTCGTCAATATGCTTGGGGTGTTGCTGAAGTCGAAAACGAGGACCACTGCGACTTCAAGAAGCTCCGTTCAATCCTGATCCGTACCCACATGCTGGATCTTATTCATACCACCGAGGAACAGCACTACGAGGCCTACCGTGCGCAACAGATGGAGACCAGGAAATTCGGCGAAGCTCGGCCCCGGAAGTTGGACAACCCCAAGTTCAAGGAAGAAGAGGAGACTCTGCGCAAGCGGTTCACCGAGCAGGTCAAGGTCGAGGAACAGCGTTTCCGACAGTGGGAGCAGAAGCTCATTGCCGAGAGAGACCGCCTCAACAAGGACCTGGAGGCTACGCATGCTGCGTACGTTGTTCCATTATCATTATGTGTTACGGTGACCATTAGACTGACTGGACAACAGTATCAAATCGCTCGAGCAAGAAATCGAGTCCTTGCAGGGCTCCTCTACCCGGAGCCATGGACGTCGTTAAAACACTTTTGGATCACTGCAGACCTGTCTTCCGACCCACAGTGGGAAAAGCAGACTTGTTCATTCGTCAATATTATTTCATGTTCATTTGACTACCCCTCGATATATTTTTCTTTCCATTTCCTATTTTCGGTTTTTTGTACTCAAGGGAGACAATCTGCATGGGGCATTAACGCCCTCCTGTGTCTTTCGCTGGGTTTTCTTGTTATTATTCTCTTTACCTGCTGGTAGCTAGCGATGGTTTTTCTACATCCTTGATAATAACCTACTTGTATTCCGTGGCATGTCAATACAGATTTAATTTGGTCGAGTTGTCTGGATAGCGAGTATGTAGTATGTCAAAAAGTGTTCCGACATTCTTTAAGATTGGGTCCGCGGAAGAGCCGTGGAACGCTATTTCGAACACAGTTGATTGTATGCCAAGAAAGAGCTCTTGCTCCACACCCATTCAAACGGTCTCGCGCCAATAATCCCTTGCTATTCCGGTCAACATCTAGAGCATCTTCCATTGTATCTTCCATACTGAAAATCCCAATGTCTGCGACGAAGCAATTTCCCACCAATCTTGCCCACACTCTAAAAACGCATAATGGTAAGTTTTCGGTCCCCTGCAGCCGCCCGGAAGCTTTTTCCCGCTGAAATTCCCCAGGGCCCGTGAACGCAGTCACTTTCTCCAGTTATCCAGGAACATATGTTCTCACTGGTGGTTCCGATCGCGCCGTGCATCTCTCTCGAGCGATTCCCCATACCACCGGCATTACTTCCATCGAAACAACATCCCCAATCCAGAAATACGAAGCACACGGCTACTCCGTGCTCGATGTTGCCGTCGCAGCGGACAACGCCCGATTCGTCAGCGTCGGCGGAGACCGACAGGTTTTCCTCTGGGATGTCGAACAGGGAGGAACAATAAGGCGGTGGAGCGGACATAATGCGAGGGTCGAAGCCGTGCAGTTCGCCGGCGAGGGTGATTCGGTGGTTGTTTCTGGTCCGTGAATTGCGGTTTTCCTTATTGTTACGGTCTACATGTTTACGATGATGACGATGCTAACTCTGGTGGAAACCAGGCAGCGCGGACACTACGATAAATCTATGGGATACACGCTCTAACTCGACAAAACCTATTCAGACTCTCACCGAGGCAGGCGATACCGTCTCTTCGATTCACGTTCACACCCGGTCATATTCGATCGCGAGCGGAAGCTATGATGGCCGCGCCCGTATCTACGATATCCGCATGGGTCGCACAACGGTCGATGTTCTCGCTCACCCGGTTACGAGCGTGCGCTGCTCGGCAGACGGGAATGCCCTTCTTGCCTCGACGTTGGATAGTCGCATTCGGCTTCTTGATCGTGCGGATGGGAAACTGCTTCGGGCGTTCGGGAACGAGGATACGACTGCTGGGTATCGAAATAGCGAGCTGAGGATTCGGTCTGTGTTTGCGAAGGGCGACGCGGTGGTGCTTAGTGGGAGTGAGACGGAGAAGGGGGGTCGGGGGGCTCAGGCGTGCGTGTTTGCTTGGGATGTTGTGAGCGGGGAGATTGTTGCGCGTGTTCCGGCTGGGGAGGGTGTGAGGGTTGTTAGTTGTGTGGCGTGGAATGAGAAGGGCGGGGATTGGGCTGGTGGGTGTTCGGATGGTGTGTATTTCTTCTCTTTTCTTCTCTTCTTTTCTTCTCTTTTCTTTTCTCTTTGCTCTGGGTTTTTGCCTCCCCCTCTTTCTTGGCTGTGCTAACATGACGTTTGTGAGTAATAGGGAGTGTCAAGATCTATCGCTAAATCCGAGCGATGGTTAGCTTGGAGATACCACGTGCACTTGTCACGTTGGATCCCCTCACCAACTGCAAGTTTGGGTTAGGCGTACACTACACTACCTCCATCATCGAGGAAGGAGATCTGAGTTCCTCTCACCTGCACGATCATCACACCAGCTCAAGGGTTGGAAAATATCGTGGCACTAGTCGCCACCCCGAAACAGGGTCATGCATAGACACTTACGCGCCATCTTATCTCCACAACTGCAGCCACTGATTCATGTGTGTTGAGTTGCATTGCGTTCGCAGATACCCCATTAAACACGAAGAGCCTCTGCTGCGCCACCACGGAGACCTGAGAACTGGGATATACTTTCACCCTAAATAACCCATGACGCAGTCACGAACGACGGGCTATTGATTAGTTCCTTTGGTCGCCTGGAAAGCCGCTGTCTGATCGCGAGGATTCATTCGCAGGATTTCGCCTTAGTTGGACAATCGGTCTGTTTCAAGCTTTCAGGCGCCAGCAATTTCAAAGGGTGTGAGGCGTTTAATTCAGCTGGCCTTTGGCTTGTCTTAGAAATTATTGTGGAATTTTTATTAATCATAGTCAGGAGGCAGACATACAATGTACAGAATACGAGACCCAAGAAAGACAAGATAGACAGGTTAGTCAAAGCGCCTTGGATATCGATAACAAGAACCAAACTTAGGTATCTAACCTCCAATCAAATCATGAACATCAATCGCCGTATCTCATATCAAAATTGACAATTTCGCTAATATCCAACATGGTTTTGGCCGAAGAGAAGGGAAAGGAATGGAAAGGGAAAATCGACAAGGTGCTGTTATCCATATCATGTCAAAACTCAAAAAGATGAGGCAAAATCAAAACTTTTGGAACGCCACGGTAATTCATCCTCCTTAATGTAAACCCAAGAAAGATTTTTTGACCCAAGCGTAATTCATAGGTGTAGTGAAGAGAGCTCAAGTGTCACAGATGCCGTCAAGAGATAATCGATATAATTAGTGAGCCACAGTACCACCTGTGGAAGCTATTTGGTTGTCGAGATGTTCTGGAGGATCAAGGCACTATTGAAAGCAACAGCCAAGCATGCCTATATCTCAAGGTCTCCGAATTGCTCGGGCTCGTGGCTCTCTGCTTCTAATGCATCCACTGCGCGCTGAAGTTCGTGCTCGCCGACGACAATGGTCCCCGCTCGCGCGGTGCTGAGGAAACTGATCTCAACGGCATCTGCATAATTATCCAGATCAGGTTGCAAGTAGTGAGTAAGATTGTTGTTACTGGTTGATTTGCGTCCGGAGCCGGGCGTTGGCGGTTTCACGGGCCCACCGGACCCGACACTTGTAGAGAAAAACCGGTCAATGGAGCTTTCAAATGAAGAAGCACCATTCCATGAATGGGATAGAATTGTGGAAGAGCCGTCCGTGATGTCATCGCCTCGTCCATGAGTGGCGTCTGCCAGTCTACTGGCTACTCCGCAAACGATACCACTTGCCTCTAGCGGCAGCTTACGCAGATCCAGCATGATCGGAACAAGGATCTCCTCTTTTGAGCCTAGCAAGAGGCTGGTCTCATCATCTGGTTCTGCAGGTAAAGTAGGATCGCTTGAGAACCGAGGCAAAAGCCTCTGTTCCAGCAAGAGAGAGGCTGCCGGATCGGCGGCTGTCATGGTGAGCGAAAGAAAGCGTGGCTTGTCGACAACCAGCGCTACCGTTAACGCATCACGCAAGATAGAAACGGAGCTGGCCTCATCGCTGTCGCGGTGGTGCACTGCACACTGAACCAGGCGGAGCGATTTGTCAACCGAAGGGATGATGTTATGTTTTCGTAAAGAAGAAAAGGTACGAGACTGCAACTCATCAAGTGACGATGGGGGAGGCGTCGCAGGGGGCGAGCCCAAGCTGCTAGCAGAACGAGATGACAGGGGACTCAAACAATTGTTGAATTGGTTGTTGTTGATGAATGTGTCCGTTGACATCTCAAATTGAAACCCACGCTTCTCCAAAGTTTCAATCACCTGCGTTTTGCTGCGAAACGGAACGATTATATAGTCCGAAAAATAAGTAGAAATGAAGAATATAGAGCTGCGAAAGGCTGCTGTTAGCACATTACGCAATTTGGAGAGAGAAAGGTAGAGACATACATTCCCGCCATCGCCAGGGGACTCGTAAGCTCGAGTACCCTTTGACCCGCTTCAAGTCCTTCTCCATACACTTGCATGGCAATGAAGTCCTCACGGCTGATAGACAAGCGGGATTGAGTGGGTGAGTTGTCCTTAACAAATCGTTCGACCAGCGGTGCAAAGTAGTCGTTGGCGAGTTGTCTGGGACACATGATAGAACACTCCACGGGTGTGATAGAGAGGTTCAGAAATGCAGGTGTGTGTCTGTGGCCCCCATCGAAGTTACCACTTTGGGACTCTGGGTGATTTCCATTGATTGGAGCTACTTCGTGGAAGAGGATTTGGAGGATTGGATTCAAAAAATATGGGTAGAGGTCCAGTGGAATATGGACAAGAGCCAGCCAGTCGTCCTGCATCACCACAATTGCTGTCAGCCAACTAATTCTCATGATAAAAGGCGTGTTTAGGCTAGTCGAGCATTTATTCAAACAACGCCCAAGAAAATATGCTGTAAGATGATTCAATTTATATAGTAGGGAGTGAAGCTCACCATGAATTGAACCTGAGCAGAGATGAGCGAAAGTGACTGTTCCATCTTCTCAGAAATAACTCGAGAAAGACAAAATCAGTTGCACTTGACAAGAGCGATCTCGTCGATATATAAATGGCGGATTTAGTGCGGCGCAGGACGAGAGAGCCAGGCTGAAATGCGGCTCTCCGGTGGTAGTATGACAAGGCTGACTCTCAGCAAATTGACTAAATATAGGAAGTACCAATTAAGTAACAAGAGGTATCAACCGTCAACTTCGCGTGATTGACCTAGTTGGGGTTCTGTGGCGAAAAGTGTGCTATGAAAAGTATAGGATAGAGCTGATATAGCGGATAATGCGTCTTTGCGTCCAACTACATGAATTGGACGAGATATTCTCAGGCGGACTGTCGTGGGTATATAGTCACTTCGTCGGTGGTTCTTATACTTCATTATTTTGTTTCCCGTGATTCTCTTGAAGCATTGAGCAGTCATCCTCTTCGACCGCCTTTAGTTACGCCATCTTCTGAGGGAACGATATCAAGAAACAAATGGATGGTAGACGACGATGGTATAAAGGGTTGTAATCAGGGAAAGTCCAGAAGTGTGGCATCAGAGATAGTCCAAAGCACATGAGGTCAGGAGTGTATCAAGAGGAAAGAGTTCGCAAGTCACGGACCTTCTCAGGTGACTTGACTCTATACCTGTTCAGTACTTGTTTTGGACTTTTGCAATTTTCCCTTTCTCAGACTCACCGGAACTCAATCACTCGCATTCAACTTCACTCTTCGCAATGCGATAAATTATTTGATGTGCTTTTCTTTGAACCTGTTGAGTCACCGATAGAGTCACTCAATAATTGAGGTCTCCACACTGGTATCCACCAACGTTGAAAGCTTGACCAAGATAAATAGAAAATCAAAAAAATGAGAGAGAATAGAAGGTGGATATGAAACGGTTTGATTGTTCCCTAACCTTTCTATTCTCTTTTTTCTCAAACACTCCTTGAGGAAATTCTTTGGCTTCCTTATCCTCTTTTTACCTAATGACTTTTTGCAATAGATATAGCCGTTGCCCGAGTGGTTCGTCCGGCTTTATCTCCAGTGTTGCGTCTCCACCGACGACCGCTGCTTATCAGCAGCAGCAGCAAATGAGCAATTCCGCAACGATCGCCACTCCGCGGTAGGCGCCACAATCGATAAATGCCTGTGCTTTTGGTGGTCGAATCCTCCCGGCGCACGGTGCCTATGCAAATCCGATGACTTTGTGTGGGTAGGTTAGAATCAATCGACTCATGGCGCTGATGCTCATGGGCTCCCCGCACTTTTTGTGACCGGGATCATGGGGAAACTTACTACAACTAGTCAGGCACCACTCGCTGCAATCCAAGTCTTCTCGGTCACACAATATTTCTGCATTTATAGCGTGACAATACTGCTACTCGACAACTGTTCGTGTCGTGAGACATGGGTTGCTCTCTTGCAATTGAGGGGAACGGAAGATAAAGCAGGTGGGTTTGGGAGGGTCCCAGTGACACCGCAATGAGTTGAGTGGAGTCTTTCCCATCCACGGAATGCCAGCCGGAATGCCAATCCCCTGCGATAAGGAAAAAACCTTGCACATTTTTGAAACGACCAGAATTGCGGCATCACCCATGATCCATTCTATTGGGACATATCGCCAGTGGTACAACCTTGAAACGGATGTTGTTCCATCCAACAATGCCACTCGTACGACATCATAGCGTATGGTATCTCTATTCCCCGATGAAAGGCAACTATCCCGTCATTGACGACGCCAATCACCACATATTGCGATTGTAGTTTTACAGTACATTCCTGGGCATTGCCGGGTAAAAATGTCCAAGACATTTATCTGACTGCGCTTGCAGCGCTACAACAGCGATAGGAACCGATTGTCTCATGATCTATTCAGAGCCCAGCCTCTATCTTTAACCGCAGTGGCTATCGATTTAGGACTGATACATATCCTGTTCACCATACTTGCATACCATCGTCTACCACTAACCACAGTACCTTCTAGTGGGGCTAATGAGGGGCATTGATAGGAATCAGCGGCACACAACTCTCACACTTATTGGCGACTATAGATCCTAATCATCTGATTTCTAGTCATTCCTAGTGCTCTACCCGATATCCTTGTATAATCTGTTTGGAACGTCCCTTAACGCTTAAAGTTTGCTTAGAAATTTTAGTATCTCTACCATGTATCTCTTCTTTTAGGGAATAGAAGTCTAACGTCCTTCAACATGACATCCAACCAGACCCTCTCCATTCTCCCCTCCTTTGTTTAGCAAAGGTAAATGCCCACCATCACCAATCTTTAGGCCCGACGGGACTCCATGGTTTCCAGGATATGAACGATTTAGACCCCCGTCTGTCCCAACAAGTTCACACGCATATCTAATATTTCCCAGGATGATTCTCATTCGAACAATGACCTAAAGCAGTTATATGTTCATCATAGAAACAAAACAAATTCTAATAATTTCATATCTCCCTGGTAGTCTTGCTGTTATGCTACGACGCTGATTGCCAGCCCTAGTATCAAAAGTAACTTTGTATCATGTCATACAAAACAGGAGAGTCAATATGCTACCTAACTGATAGCCCGTTAACCCTATCGTATACTGTATAAAGCTACAAAACACTAGCTGGGGAACAGCATTGTGGCATACATTATGGGCATGTTCACAGCAAATATTATTCTTAACAAATGTCTACATACATTTTCTAGCAATAGTTACACTTCCCATAAAGGACACTTTGAAAGATAGAAAGAAAAGTAAGATACAGCCACCATCTCAACAATTGTTGTATCGCATGCTCTCGAAAATTGGATTGAAGATAATGTCTAACTAGACATTACATTGTGAAAATACACTTAAATAGCTGCCACTATTTCCTTCCAATAAGCGGATCGATTGCGTAGCCTAGCGCGCTGAAACAATAGTGCGATGGCCAACATTATAACTAGGACATAGGCCAAGTGTCACGGTCTTACCCCCAACTAGAACCTATGAGATTCTGTTGGTATACTGACGATTAGGCCAAGGCTTAAGGGCTAGTGGACTCTCGGGTTACAACCTAGATCAGTTAAGCAGTAATTTTAATTTCTATCACCGCTTCGCTTCTACTATTGCTGTCGAAAAACTTCCTAGATTAAACAAACCATTCATTTTCTACTCCAATTCACATCCAAAGAGACAGAAAAACATGTTCCCAAAGCTCACCTCGCTCGAAGCCGAACAAGAACAGAATAAAAACCCTCATGACGACGAGAAACTATCATCATGGAACCCCTTTAAGGAGTGGTAGGTCTAGATCACAGCCTTCATAGTTTCTAGTCCTTCATGTTGGGATGTGTCTGTGTTTCTTTGAACTAGCGATATCGACGAGGCGGGACGGCCAGACCAAAGGCAATCCATTCAACGTCACTCCCTACATCACCAGACACAGACTTGCGCGCCCCTAGGAAATTATAGAAAGGACGTCTCTATTCAGCATTAATACGAACAGCTTCATATCATCCAATACTAATAGAGGAGAACTTACATCTTGTTCGTGGGAGCATGTCAGGACATCCTAGACCGCCCAGCACCAGGCCGCATACCTGCACTGACACATTCTCTGTACATCAATCAATAACTTAGACTGATTATCAAGTCTATAATGAAGAAAGAGAGCCTCAGAAACTTACTCCCACGCAGCTTTAAAAGCCTGACGAATTGTGTCGCGTTGTGAACGGTCCAGGGTCCAGAACCACGGCCCTGACTGCTCTCCCTGGTGCTTCTCGATGGGAAGGTATACAATGGATCCGCCCCGCACCATATCTGTATCACCCTGCGTTCCTCGCTTGACATTAAGGAGCTCTTTCGGCGTGTATTGCGATCTCGGAGCCTGCGTGTGGAACTCTAGATTATCAAGTAAGTATCCGTTGAGTAGATATGGAGTGTCAAGCAGTTTAGACGTACTGCATGATGGTTCTTATTATACTTTACTTCTTCACATTACCCACATTTTCACATAAAAAGGTTCCATACGCGCCACTAGAGAATCCTAAGTACCTTAAAACAGGTAAGGGTCGAACTGGCTGTTTCTGTCGCGGAGCTTTTTGATCAACCGCCAGTGGGAGTCTGGGTTGGAGAAAAATATTTCCCTTCCAATGAAACTGTCTCCAAATAATTCTTTGTTCTCCATGTTGCATCGTAGGGTCGCAGGTTGTCGCAAAAAACAGGGCGTGGAGAGGGAGATGGCAGAAGGAAAGACGTACAGCGAGGTACCTTGAAAGCCTGCGATATAAAAAGAAAATACTTAAGAAGCCAATGATAGCTTTTCAACCTATAACTACTTTGTTTCGACCCTATGACTGTGATTCACCTGCCCAGGTAGTGAATATGCTAAATGACAGTGACTAGGTATTGTCGTTGCTGAATTTCTATCTGATATGATCATGAATATTTTTATTAACAGAAAGCTACCCTTTCTTCAAGACATGTTACCATGGCTCTTCGAAATTGGCATGACCCTGAGACATCCAAGATATTCGAGCCCGTGCTTATCAATATAGACGTTCGATAGATCTAAACTGGATCCATTTCGATCAACATAATCTATAGAGTTATTCATTATGGTATTCTTTCGTAGTATTCCCAATAGTCACGCCAATACTGCAACGTTGTAGGGTCCGCTGTCCAATAGACTCATCGAGCTACGCAACAAGCCCTGAGTGCAAAATCGATCACCTTATACTAAAAGAAGAATATTTTTAATCTGCCGTAGCATGCTCTCTTGCTTTTTCTGATTCTATACTCTTCCTTAAGTATAATACAGTACAGCTCCATGTAGTATTCTCCTGTATTGTAGGTCGAAGTAGTGAATATATTCCAGTCCCCTAAGTAACAATAGTAAAAATTGGCAACTTGTATCTTCATATTAACCTGTATAACTAAACAAACCCTCTTGCGAGATCACATCAACGCCTAAGCAGAAATACGTTTTCCATTCCAACCTGCTACAGTGTATCATCAGCATGCCGTCTGGGAAAGCACACCGTCCTCAAAGACTCTATCCGTTTTTCCCTCCTAGATCTCCTCGTGCGTCAGCACCACACAGTCTCCAATGCAATCCATCAATTGGACTTCGTCGGAGTCCTTACTACCTGGTCCAACTCCGAGGCAGACGTGTGGCAGTACAGCCACCAAACACAGTGGTCAAAACACCAGCTCGTTCTAGCGCTTAGGTCCAAGGGAACAGTCCCAGCGCACAACCCAGCAATGAAACAAATGATCGTCGGGGTTAAACTGAGCCTGCTGGGACGCTTCAATGGCAACGTAGGGCAAGTCGTATCGGCCGTATGCGGGGCTTTCGGGCTGGATCTTCGCTTTGCAGACTTCAAGGCATGCAAAGACAACAGCTTGACAGGGGGCAAGATTCCAGACGTGGTTTGCATGACCTCTCAGGGTGAGCTCCGCATTATTGGAGAGGTCAAGACGCCCTGGATCAAGGAACATGGACTGGAGGAAGCATACCGCCGAGGACGTGTCAAACTTGACAGGATATTTGGTACGTCCTACAGACAGATAATAGCCTAGACGTGGCCAAGCAAAGGAACTAATGTGGGCATGTTCAGGTCAAATTGCGCTTAAATGCTCTTAACCCATACTAAGTATGGGTTTATCTCTACGTACAACTACACATTTGTTCTTAGACAGGAGCTAGTTAATGGCCAGTGGAAGCTCCAGTACCCCAACCCCCATTGCCCACGACGATGTAGCCGGAGAGCAACGGGGGAAGTAACCCTCAGAGAGGTGCTTTGGTTTTTGCTAGATAGTGTTTCTGGAGGGGGACATGTTGTCGCGAACAATGCCCCAATACGTAATTAGGTTATTGATAAATAATAGTAAGGCGTTTTATTCCAATTAGGGACTATCTAATAGAGCATATTGCACTAGTTAGAGAAGTTGAAAGTTACTTATTAGAGCATGGGTCATGGCCTACTACTTGGTCCCTTAATCCACACCCGCATTGAATTATACGGGTAGTACATGATTCTAGCTAGTATAGTATGCGTATGTAACATCAGGTTACATGGAGTCTAAGCGGCGAATGAAGATACATTTATTCATTGTGGAAGAATAGATTTAATAAATGGTTTTAAATCAAAAAGTCAAACTATAGAAAGTTATACCAGGCAACCGGGAATAATTCCACCATCCCACATAAGCATTCCACTAGAAGCTCATTTCACACCTAAACAGCCGTGGCAACATGTTCGAGGCCGGTCGCCGTGACAAGATATTTTTGGTTCATTTCACGGTCAGACAAGCGACGATTTTGCATGCCATTAGTGATAAACAAGCGCGTGCGCGCTTCTTCATGACGAATGTTTAGCACCTCTCCTCCATAGCCAGAGATCGGTAGCGTCCAGCTCTTAGCCTTCTGCGTCTGGCTACCTTTAACATCCAGGTTTAGCAGCTCATTACTGTCGGCATCCAAGACAATTAATGACGCATACGTATCACTGAAATAATTGTGTGCCACCCCACCCTTCAGAGTTAAGGTCAGCTTTCTGCCGACCAGATCCAGCTCTGCGGTCAAAAATTCCCAATCGCCGATACCTTTGAAAGCAAATGTAAAGGCGTTACCGAGTCCTTCCGCGGGCGCGCTATTGTCAGCTGGTATGCAATCGGCATACTGCTTGAGCAAGTCGTCCCTCTGAGAACCAGAGAAGAGATTGATGGCTAGCCATATATCCACTTTGCTCGGGCACTCAGTATGCAGCAGGGTAGGACTTTGGCGGAGGGCAGCAGCTGCTGCTTCTATCTGTGATAGCAAGGGCTTGAACGGGTCATTATTGAGCGACTGGTTCTTGAGTCCAGTGGCGGTTATCTCGAAGACGTTCGTCTTTTTTGTGTGGTCAATCACGCCACCAAAATCTGGTCTCAGTTGTATGCGGTGACTTGGTTCCTCGTGGTGGACTTCGAGGGTGAAACCCGGCTCGAAAGGAATTTTATCGTGGAGTAGCGTTGCTCCAACTCCTGGCATAGTGATACGGAACATTTCTTTGCTTGCTTTGTCCTTGATCACGACTTTTGCATAGGTCTGACTGCCAAAGTAGGAATGAGGGTCCTTTCCAGTCACGGCCACTTCCACAACATGATTTTCCTGGTCGACCAGTATATTGCTGAAAAGGTCGTCTCCGAGTCCCAGCAATTTGATCTCTTGGTTGGCCACCCGAGATCCAGTCTTAGGAATAAAGTTCACTTGCAACTGAGCTGACCCTGGTTTGACAACCAGATAATGCGGGTCCACCTGATATTTGCTGTTTCGACCAGTCGGCAGGCGCAGGGTGTAGACACCAATCGGTAGGTTGTTTAAGACCACATCCTGGGTTTCAATGAGAACTTCACGGGCACAGCGGGCACCGTCTAGGACGGTGAGAGTCCTTCCGTAGATTTGGTTGAAATCGTCCACTTCCATGTTGAGGGTAACGCTGCCTTTGATCCCGCTCACCAGCAATTGGGAGACATCAACCAAGCTGAGAGGGCTTTGCAGCTTCAGCTGTTGCTGTAGTTTTGTTACAGTGTCTCCCTCCGCCAGCTGGTTCAACGGGTAAACCGCTCTAGCTTGGCTGAACTGGTTGCGCTCGCGCTGTGCAGGTGAGTTAAATCCGCTGCATAACTCAATAAACGGCGCCACATCGATGTGTCCAACCCGGATAAAACTTTCAGAGAGCATGTCCAAAATCAAGTGGTCTGTAGCGTCGAACTTTGGCTGGTTGCTAACCAGGCGATATTGCTGGTTAAAATCGGCAAACGCGTCCAAACCTGACTTCTCCACCATCATTACTAGGAAGTACAGCTTCGCGCGGAGGTCCCATTGATCGAGAGACGTATGCGATGTAATGTTATTTGTGACACCTTTTTCAACCTCGGCCTGCTTCCCGTAATTGTATAGCCAACCTTCGTTGTACTTACGATCACCCAGGAAGGCGCTCTGGTAGAAAGCGGCGTAGATATTGTTCGATACCTCGCCGTTCCAGAAATATCGATCATTACGGAACGACATCTGATAGCCATGTCCAATCTCATGCAGGTTTCCCCAGTTGGTCGCCAAGGGCAGCAGCCACCATTCCTTGATAGCACTGGTCGATGCCGCAGTCCAATTCTGGCCATAATACGCTCCACCAGCGCCATGCTTATCGGCCTTCATGAAGTAACGATTTCTGCTGTTCAAATCGGAAGGACGTTGTGGCTCAAATGATAGACCCGCGAGTGAATTGTAGAACGAAAAGACCGATTCATAGTATCCAATCAACCCGTCGATGTTCTCCACATCCTGCAGATGTCTCAACGCCTCTTTATCAACCACCGGGACCAAAACCTGCGTGTAACTCGAATCGATCAGCGCAAATTCAGCTCCTTGCTTGTCCCAGTGGTCGAAAAAGCCATTTTGGTTTTGCCCTTTACGATAGATGGGTAGTTGCTTCGAACCGGCCGGGTATTCATATTCGACCACGGGCTTCGCGGCGCTCTCTGGCGTTTCAGTGTACACCGTGTCGATAAAAGGTACAGCGACGACCTTCACGCTGAGTTCCACCCAGCTGCTACCTACCTTTTTGGAATCCTCGGTGTTGCTATCATCGTTGAGCAGGCGCAGAGTGAGCTCGCCAGTGAACGCGGTATTGGTTTGGCGAGCCCTGATAGCCTGGCCTGCGGCGAGAACGATACCCAGATGCTGACGGTCGTGGTCAATTCCTTTGCCCATTCCCGCTGCATCGAGCCATTTTGGGCGAGGGAGGATGGGGATTTGCTTGGTTTTGATAGTTTTGAGAGTCATGATGTTCTAGACTGCGATTGTCAGAAGACGGAAGGATAGTGTACAAGCAGAAAGCCGGATACTGATCTTTTGGGCCGAAGTCGCGATCGCTAGATTTTTCAAGATCTCTGAACTGGTCACTGACTTGGTTGTACCGCTCGAATTTGACACAGATGAACGACCATTATATCCATCCATCTACGGATGCATCATTCGTGAGACACGTCATGCCACCCGGTCACCGATCCCTGCTGTAACCCTGGCAAGTCAATACTGGCATCATTTTCTGGGCTAGCTGAGGCAACCTATACTCTCCACTCCTTTATTCTGCAAATAGGAAATGCTGTCAGATACAGTTCGCTCTGAAAACGGAAGTAGCTGTTTCTCAGCCGTTCTTTAAAGAGGGACTCATGCAATCCGCTGCATGATGTTCAGCTCTTGGCAAGCACATCATCGCAACACATATGCATGTTTGTGAAGAGGAAGTCGAGACCGATTCAGACTCCTGTCAGTCATTGGCTGAGAAGATGACCCCTTACAAGCGCGTGGATCTATTTTGCGGGGAATAGAATCAGAAGAAACTGCGGGGTTATCGGCCCCCGACGAGTCGCCGGCCAGGGGGTTCAGCTGCGTAGCCTCAGGCCTAGGCCTGAGCAACAGGCCTGAGCAACTCAGTGGCTGGCTGAAAGATACATACAAATCACACCACAGTCTTTCAGATCACTTCGAAAATAACATCCTGCATATAATAGCCTCCATCCAAAGCAATATGCTACAGTACACCGTTAGATTAAGTAACGCAGTTAAGCCGCTGCAACATTTTCAAAAAGGACCCAAATTTACCGGTCGTAGGATTCAATTCTGTCACTCCAGCTATAAGGCCTGTTAGTAAGAGCGCAATCTAATATCAGTTTCTGGACTACTTACGTTCAGAAAATATTTTCTTAACCTCACTATTTTGCGCGTTATCCTGGCACAAACATTCGATCAGGAACTCATGCTGAATGCTTGACCTAGTATATTTACACTCGTGGCAACCGCCTTTCTTAAGTCCCTGTCCACTGGAGTTCCAAGTCAGTATTGAATATCCATACACATGGAATAAACAAGTAAGTAAAGAACTATACATACTCCTTTTCAGGAATAAGAAAAAGGCATTTATCCAATTCCAGCGTTGCATAACACTCCTCTTCATCATCATTCAGTTTGCAAAATCTCAGCAGCCATGCCGCCCCCGTGTTTTGTAGTTCAGATCGATAATCAGGACTCGGGGATATTATCTTGATATCCTGACAATGCTGACGAAGGAACCCCTTTTTTTTTTGGTTCCAGTGGCGTCGTACTAATGGCACGTATTGGTAGACTTTGACCAGCAGCCAAAGCTGAAAAAGACAAGAATAATCGAAGTCGAATGCATCTCTGCGGAACAGAAAAAGGAATTTCGATGGCTCTAGAAAGGGAGAAGAAGTTAATAGCCTCATTTATATCAATTATTCTATACAAATGAGCCACTTTTAATCATTGATTTATAATATCTCAATCCGTTAGAGACAGTCAATCTTCTTTGTGAAGCTGCTCTCGGGCACTGGCCAAGAGATGAGTTCCCAGAAAAATAGGAGAACACTCTAGTTCTCACCTGTGTCAACATACCAAAAAAAGTCTCTGAACACATGGGTCCATACATAATGGCCTTCAAGCGCTTGAGCGTCGTGGGATCTCATTGAGAAGTGTTTCTAGAATAATAGTCCTACCTGCATCTATTTCGTAACCACTTCCCTTGCTCGATTATCAAACCTATCTATTTAATTATCTTGTTCTATCTCAATTGACTATCCCAGGTTCGAAAACGAGGATGAAAGAGAAAATGTTATCAAAATATATTAATTGAAAACCCTCGAGAGGACAAAAGATAGTCGCCTAGCCTATTAGACCACACAAGCTAATCCTATGTACTATTAAAACCTAGATAGGAATTCCACGTTTTCTGTTCTCCTATCACAGCTAATCTTTAATGCTCTTCCACACTAAAATCACTTTTTGCTTGTTTATGCGAGTGCATCAAAGCTGAGGAGAAGATTACTGTGTGAATGTTATTCTCTCATTCTTCCATATTAGGCATATGTATGCCTTGACTCGCGTCCAAAATTGATAGGTATAAATCAATAATAATCAAACCCAGCGCATTCCTACTGGAACAGGGAAAAGAAAAACATAAGACACAGGAATAGTATTAGACAGGTGCTATCAGGCGTTTAGTCAAACTATTCACATAATTCATTATTATCCTAGATGACTGTATAGTAAGTTCAACCCATTTTAGCCACCTAAAAGTCCATAATTTGAATACTATCAAAGAAAGAAAGAACGGTAGCTCTTTTCTTCGTCAAAGATAGTTAAATCAAGTGCTATAGGAAACAGCCCAGAACTGAGCCGACGGGAAGGGTTGCAGGTACGGCGTGAGGGGCGAATTGCGAAAATTAAAGTCACCCTCTGTCCTTTCAACACAAAGTAAAAGTATACGAACCGAGTCTAAATTGTCCCCAGAAGAAAAATATGGTGAAGGTGTTGGATGTCTGTGGCTTATGCATTCAAGGTTCGATTAATCGGGAAGGCAGTGAAATGTGATAACGGAGCTACAGTTCCAGCAATCGACTCTCTCCTACATTTATACTATGCCCCGAAGGTCTTCTTGGGTAGTGCTGTATCAAGCATATC
Organism: Aspergillus hancockii; assembly: GCA_001696595.2. Classification (NCBI taxonomy): domain Eukaryota; kingdom Fungi; phylum Ascomycota; class Eurotiomycetes; order Eurotiales; family Aspergillaceae; genus Aspergillus; species Aspergillus hancockii. Next base: position 6,739 of record MBFL02000012.1, on the reverse strand, counting down.
ATAAACCCTTCACTCTAACGGCCAAAAACGGTCTTCAAGGAGTCTTGAAAAGGATTGTAACAATAGGAAAAGGGTGAACGACGGCTACATTTTGACGACCTATATAACATGAATTATTTGCGCTAATTTCCCCTCTACTACCTGGCAGAATATGGAAGGTACGGACCAGTTTATCAACCGCTCGCGAAATTCTTTATAGATGAAAATGAAAAAACCAAAACCTCAACCTCGCAGGCAATCCTAGGTTTGTGGAGATCACATGACACAACCTACCCTATAGGGATGGGTCATGAGAAATCTAGTTACCTCGTAAAAATAACCTACTGGTCAATAGACGTTTATTTTGGGAAAATTAATGCTTTGCTTGCTATTCATTTTGCTGCAGGTGATAAGATAGTTGTAGTGCACACGGAGCCCATTTGCAGGTTATGTCAAATTGAGCAAAGGAATCGATAGACTCTCCTTGGTGATAAACTAGAAATAGTATAATAACAAGACACACTAGACAATTCTATCACTTTGATATTCATTGATTCAAATTCATTACCAGATTTTGTCCGTTTGAGCACAATACAGTTACATATATCAACGAAAGCAACCCAACGAACTATAGGTTGTCCGCTGAGCCAGAAACCAACCACATATAGATAGCATAAAAGATGTCAACGCCGGCAATGCATGAATCATCGCGATAAAACAGCAATGGTATAAATCAAATCTTACAGAGTCAAGACCAAACCTGCATCTATGAAACTAATCCTCGTCGACTCTGGCACGCTTCGAGCCCCGGCCTTCACGGTCGACTTCCTGAATACCGTAGCGCTTCTGTCCAGCTCCGCCAGTGACGTCGGCAATCATACTATCGATGCCAAAGGGATCGGCAGTGTCTTTCTCGAATTGAACAGGGCCGTCACGATCCTGTTTGGTTTCGTTAGTGGTGATTACTATACGGATTTCATGGGATTGCTTACCTCGGCATCTGCGGCTCCCCGGAAGCCTTCCTTGGCCTTACCCAGGACTTCGAACCGGCCTGACTTCTGGATCTTGCTCATTTCTCCCTCGGCACCTCCCTCATCGTCGTCGGCGTCGGCCTGGGCTCGGGGACGGTAGATGCTGTTGATGGCGTCCTGCGCAGCAAACAACGGCTTGTCGTAGGGGTTATCCTCGTTGAATCCGGTATCGAGACCACTCGTCTGGTTAAACAGACGAGAATCCCACATAGTCTCGGAAGACTGCGTTGGCTTAGCCAATCCCAGAGCGACCTTCTCTGAGATATCACGGTTCTGCTCACGGGCCATCGCCTGGATTCGTCTCTCCGTACCCATTCTTGACTGACGGAGCTGTCTCTCGTTCTCCTGACGGCGTTCGCGTCGCATGCGCTCACGCTCCCGGGCAGCTTTTTCATCATCGTCGGGGGTACCAGACCGGTCAGAGTACGGAGACGGGCCACGGCTGACACTACGGGAGCGAGAACGAGAGCGCGAAACTGCACGTGAGTCGCGACGGCTGCTGGTAGCTCTCTCCTCGCGGGCCTTCTGGGCAAGCGCCCGCAGGTGATCCTCTTTCTGTTGTTTTTCCTTCTCCGCCAGCTTCTGCTGCATCTGTGCACGTAGTCTCACCTCCTCACGAGCATGTCGATCAGCGGTGAACAAAGCCTCAGCAAACTGAGCGAACTTGTCGTTGATAGAAGAATCCTGCAGACCACGGCCATCCGCAGCCAAACGCTTATCAAGCGGAACCGTATAACCCTTAGGATTCTTCCAATTCGACACCGGAGGCGGAATCTTCCAAGCCTCCTGATCTTCAGCCGTAAGCTTCCGCGGCGGAGAGTGCATAATCGGCGGAGGCGGCGACGGTGGTCCACGAGGAATCTTCTTATGCTTGAACTTCGGCGGTTCCATCGGATCCTGCTGTCGTTCCACAATCTTCATAATCCGGTCATTCTTCCGAGTATTATCGCCCATCTGGTTCGCAGGCGTATAACGAACAAAAGTCGGCTCCGCCCGACTACCACCCCTGACGTTCTTGGGCTTCTGCGCCGCAACAGCTCCCTCCACTAGATTCGCCAACGCACTCTTAGTCTTTTCCATCTGCGCCGCTACTTCTTCCTCCGAGGGCCGGTCCAGCGACACCTCACCCATATCCACCCGTTGACGGAGCGGGATTAAATCCTTAAAGGAAGTGTGCACGATCCGGTTCTCACTATGGCCCCGCCGCGCAATCGCATCGTATCTGACCTTTCCCTCGGCATCAACTTGAACTGCGAGCGCATTGGATGTCGATGAGGAGCCCTTCCGGCCCATGTCGAGCGGATACTGTGCGACCAGAATCTCGGGGAACGCGCCACCGTCGCCAAAGTCTTCGGCGGCTCGTGGGCGCCATCCGGTACGGTTTCCATATGGAGGGGGCCCGGTTTTCTAAAGAGGTGAAAATTAGAGTCCCAATCATACATAGCATTCCACACATAGAAGAATAGGAATAAACCTACCCTTAGAACAATCTGAGTCTCGTCGATCTGGTCCGCTCCTACAATCCGCGGACCACGGGGCTGCGCGTGATGCGGCAACTCCTCATCCTCGCCGGTGTATTTTGGCTTCGGTAGGGATTTTAAAAGACCCTCTGAAATGGACGTCATTGTCGAGGGTATGAAAGTGTGATAAGAGAAGGGATGGAGGCGTGACTGATAAGTTTGAAAGTTGTAGTTAGTGATGGTTGGGTGCTTTTTCTCGTCTTGGCGACGGGATGGCGCGAGTGGCACTGTGGCGCGCCGTAATTTTCTTTTGTTCGTAGCCGTCATGCTTTCCCGATTGGGGAGCCTTCAACTATGCCGGTCACGGGACCTATTTCGAGGAGCTAAAATTGAGGGACCTTCCTTATATTCTATTGTGAGCTGTACGTCGACAAATTCCAATAAAACTACATACCAAAGCAAAGGGCGATAGCTGTAGAAAGCGGACGCTCATTCAATAAAGCAACCCGTGGATAGAACTACAAAGGCCTCGGCCCTCAAAGCACGATTGAAACTTCCCATAGAATTTCTAGATAGTATTCCTTCACTCCATAAACTCCTTTACCATTCCGAAGCTCCGATACAGCAGTTATCCCATTCAACATTCCAAATGTATCCCCAGTAGCAGACCAGGTCAGCAGTCCAACAAGCCAGCAAAAGAAACCGAGTCCGTTTTATGATATCAGCATCCTAGACCATCTAGTAAGTGCAGGGAAACAAAACCAACCACCTAATTAAGCAGGCTGATAGCGCTTGTGGAACTCAAGGTGACTGAGACCACTTTTCGCAATGGCCTCATTGAAATCCTTCGGGTCGTATCTGATCTTCTTAGGATCACACTGATAGTAAGGCTGGCCAGTGCATGTATTAGCCCAGTGACCTGCGCACTCTAACTCAGCGATACCCTTGACAGAGCGCATCACGTAGTCACCATGAGGCTCGTGGACCCAGAACTGACGATCCTCTTCGACGAGGTACGGGACCTGGTACATCAGCTTTGCAGAGTCGGAGCCTGCGCGAGGGGAAGTTAGTTTCTTTCAGAGTCTACATATTCATGAACCAAATACTTGATGAGAGATAATGTTACCAGCGGAAACAGCCATCGAGTCTTCCACCCCATATTTCTCAGCTGAGTGAGACGCAGGCTGAACAGGTTCAGGCAACTTAAGCGCATTGCAGACACATTGGCCTGGGAACCCAGGAGCCTAGATACATGACTTGTAAGTTGGGGTATTCTAATGTCACTCTCGCTTTGGTGCATACCTTCTGGCAGCCAGCAGCATAAGGCTCATGAGAAAAGCAGGTTCCAGAAGGGGCAGGAGAAATGGGGACAGTGGCAGTGGAAGCAATGATAGTGACAGCCACAGCATCCTTATCTTGCTCAGACTTCTGGCTAGATTGCTCATGCTCTTCAGTCGTGGGCAAGGGGTCAGAGGGATCCAAAGTCATAGACACAGTAGCAGTCATGGTATCAGGGGATTCAGGGGAATCGGGACGTGCGGGCTCTTTGGCCTTTTCCTTTTCCTTGGGGCAAACTTCAATCATTTTGATGTAGGGTAAGTTAGTTAGCGAAGCGCGATGGAGTTAACGTGTGTATAAGTCTTTGTGTCACAACATGAAGAGGTGTTGCGGAAGGAAAGAGACGGATAAGAAAGCCATAGAGGGGGATCATAAGGCATCACTGACTGAGCAACACCCAGGTATGAAATCCTGTTAGCAATGGCATCTCAGGCAGACTCAAAACGCATCACATATTGGGCTTCTCCATTTACCGTATTTGATTCCTACCAAATTACTTTGCACTTATTGTTCTATCCTGACGACTATTCTTATTTTCACGGTTATATCACACCTTTCTAATTAGTAAATTACAAGTGAACTCAGGCATTCACTTTTAAAAATGCAAAATAATTATAAGTCTATGTTAGAATATCATAGCATGCAGGAGGAAAGACGCAGGTCATGGGCTCCCAGAGTGGTGATATGCAGAAAAAACATCAATATCCAAAACACCAGACATCCAAAAAAGTAATACAATCACACATTCAATGTTCACGCTTCAGCATCATCTGAAAGTAAATGCACACGCATAGGGCAAGCAATTCCTGCAGCATCACTGGCTTCTACATAATGCTCCTTCCCATGATATGAATACCAGACCTTCAGCGTCTTTGGCTGAAGAGGGGCCGGATCGTAAAACCCGAGAATATGAAACTGCCGATAATTAGCACATAAACATCTGATATAAAACGGCAGGTTGATGATAAACTAACCTTGACCATATTCTTGGGGATCACCAGCTGACTGCGGTCCACCAACGCAGCCACTGGAATGGTAACGTCCGCAACCTCATCCTCGTTGATAGTGTGACTACCCTTCTTTTTCAAAGGGTAATGGCCATACTCGGCCTTGGTAATTATGAGACCATCCTGCTTCTCTTCCTTCGCTTGTCGCCGCCGTACCTGGTCAGCCATGAGTTCAATCGCTTGCAGGCTTTCTGCTCTCTTATTCGGAACCAGCTTCTTCAACTCCTTCCGACGTCGAGCTACCACCCGCCGACGGTTCTTTCTATCCCTTGGTCGGATGAACCCAAACTCCAGCGCGCAATACGCCACCCACGGGAATATGACAGCAATCGCCGCGGCGTCTGCATTGACCATGCTGAGGGGGCAGACAGCGATAGGAAACTTGATCCTCTGTCCCAACCTGCTCCATGAGACCGTCATGACAAGGCCGTGGGCACCCTCGACCCCAACACCGAATCCCATGCGAGTCAGTTCCCCAACTTGACGAGACCCCTCAATTTTCCAGGCAAGTGACATGTCAAGATTAATAGTGCTCACTACTTCAACCCGTACGGAGCGCGGCTCGCTTGCCGTTGGCATAGGGTAATGGCCCTCAGAGCTCCATTCAGAGCGCACAGGGTCATCAACGGTCTTTCCAGAGAACAAATTTCGTGCATAGCTCAGTGACACGCCACTTGCTTCTGGAGTAGCAGAGAAGCCTACTTGCCAGGCTTCACCAACCTTGTCTTCTTCGCGCTGTTTAGTTCGAAGCTGCTTATACTCGCTCTCTTCTTCCGCTTCCTCTGGCTCGTCATCATAATCGTCCATAAAAGCAGTTTGTTGGGGAGATTTCGGCAAGGACATGATACCAAGCTGGAACTGGCTGGTCTGTTTGGGGATGGTAAATGCAGAATCCACGTCTAGACCGATATCAACAAATGGTTTTAGCAAGCGTTCTAATGCGCCTGGCCAACTAATAGTACCACTCTGCCATCTACAGAAGGCATGTTTTCTTTCACCGACCTCCTTCGTGACCTGAATACCCACCGAAGGTGGGCACTTCACAGGCGACTTATAAAATGCGCTACTGAAGTTAACTCTGAAATGCTTCGTCCCGGCAACAGGAGTAACAGCCTTCACCAGATTTGCCTGCAATGACGGAACGGGCAAAACCATAGCGCCAACAGAGACACCCGAATAACTGAGGAACGAAAATGGCTTCCAGCTAAGGATGCCCTTCTGACTCGCAACATCACCGAAGACCCGGTTCACAGTAGCGCCCAGGGTCATCTCCTGCGACGCTAAAATCGGCGGCAAGGGGACCTATAAACCGATGAGCTTGTAGTCTAACCCGTAACAACAATCCCCCCCTTACCTGTCGCGTTTCCCTAGTTCCATCCTCATGCTCGAGAAGAACACCCTGGGCCAAATGTTGAAGTTGACCCGAGATACTCGCATTAATCACCATCTCCGGCTCATCCATATCATCGAGCTGCTTTTCCTTCCGTTGAGCAGCACCCTCAGCCGGCTCGACCATCTCCTCGTCCTCCTCCTCGCCCAACAACTTCCGCAGCGTAGGGAAGGGGGCCTTAAACGAGTAGCCCACATTAAACTTATTCGGCCTGGGCGAAGGAACATTGATATACACCTCCCCCTCCTCCTCATCAACGGAAATCATATCGGAAGCATCAATCCCCAGAACAAACGAACCCTACCACCAAAAACCACCCCCACAGTCAGCCAAACCCATTCCCATCCCAAAAAATCTGCCTCAAGAGAGGGTGTATGGAGAAACATACCCGACCCTGAACCATAGCATTAACGGCCCTCCTCTCCCTCTTCTTCATAGCCTCCAAAAACCACCTCCGAAACTCCTCCGGCGACTTCGCCCTAACTCCAACCCGCCTCTCCCGCTCATCCTCCCCACCCCGTCCCATAACACCCC